>VVHJ01046786.1:2786-18371 GCA_015107715.1 Tylochromis polylepis
TCATGAACACCAGCACTGAAGACTCTGCTGAGTACACCTTCGTCTGTGGGAACGACCACGTCTCTGCAACGCTAACCGTTAACCGTAAGTTACCATGAGTGAAGCTTAAACTTCTACCTTTAGATTTACAATGTATTCATTCATGAATCAGTTCAAAGTTCTCCAGAGACGTTTGCCAGATCATCACAATGAGTCGAACCATGAAATGTCCTGAACTTTAATTCTATTCTTTAATTTCTTCTCTGAGTTGGAAATCTAAACATCTTTGTTACCTCAAAAGAAAGAATTAGTAAACTGAGTTTTTCTAATTGAGTATTTATTACAAACCTTCAGCAACACAGACCAGTGTACGTCACTTTCACTTACTTTGTAGTTTAAGACCAAATTTGAAAACTCCTAAAAATAAAAATACTACCAACAGATGTCTCCACTAAGAATGAAGCTACAGATTAAAAAACACACCTTTGTATTCCTCGCTGTACTTAAACATCTCTTCGAACTTGTTGTCACGTCGCTGTTTTCCAGCTATTCTGATCACAACGATGCTCGAAGACCTGCATGCTCAGGAGAAGGACACGGTCACATTTGAGGTGAATGTGAACTATGAGGGAATAACGTACAAGTGGCTGAAGAACGGCGTGGAGATCCGCTCTACGGACCGCTGCCAGGCTCGCTGCAGACAGCTCACGCACTCTCTGAGCATCAGGAATGTGCACTTTGGAGACAGTGCCGAGTACACCTTCATGGCTGGCTCTGCAGTCACTTCAGCTAAACTTCACGTTGAGGGTAAAATGCTTTGATTCTAATTTAACTTTTCAGTTGACTTTTCACATTAGATGTTTTTGGACTCCATCAACTTCAAATAAAATTATTTCAACACCTCACTGTGTTTTAGCTGGTTTTTAAATGTGTGTGTCTGTTGTTTGTCTGTACAACCATCTCTGTTACCTCTGAAAGACATTTACTGAAAGCCTCTTAAAGCCTGTCTAATGGACTATCACGAGTAACTCTGAAATAACCAGTAGACTCTAACATGTAGAATCACTCACAGGACACTTTGAACCATTCAAAGGACTTCTGGACTCTCCCCAGATAAGTTAAACCTCCTTAATGCCACAGGAGCACATACAGAATTCTTCCTGTCACTACTAGAACCTCTAAAAGGTACCCTTCAGAACTTTTCTTACACCCATTAATATTACTAATAAGACACTGAAAACCTCTGCATTTGACATGTGAACCATGTATGTGAACCTTCAAACCTCCCCAAGGACTCCTTGACTCTTGCTCTTAGTAAACCGTCCTCACTGAGTAAGAAAACCTTGCAGAGGACGACTAGAACCTCTGGGCTGATGAGTGATTTGTCTCCATAAGGTCAGACATACTGACAGATGTGGGTAAAGTAACTGTATTTATGTCCCTGTTTTAGCCCGTGTGGTTGAATTCACCAAACACCTGCGGGACCTGAAGATCACAGAGAAGAAGAGGGCAACATTTGAATGTGAAGTTTCTGAACCAAACATTCAGGTGATGTGGATGAAAGACGGCCAGGAGCTGGAGCTATCCGACAGGTAGAGTGCTGGATAATCAGTCGTGGGAACAATTACTCTGAGTCTTACTATCAGCTGTTACAACTTCTACACCTTCTTCGTTTGCTACAGGTACAAAATGACATCGGATCAGTTTGTGCACCGTCTGGTTCTGCCCTCAGTGCGCCTGTCGGACGCCGGCGAGTACACCGCTGTGGCTGGTTCAAGCATGTCCAAGGGCCACCTGGCAGTCGAGGGAAGAGATGTCAGAATCTCAGAGCCAGCCGTCAGGGACATCACGGTGAGATGAGACTCCATAGAAATGCACCAAATCCTGGGATTTGAATGCTATCTGTTGGTTTATGTGTGAGTTCATGAGAACACACACTGCCTATCATTGCACATGTTCTTTTTCAGATATTTTGTCCTGCAAAACAGGAAGCGATGTCTTACTAATTATGATAATAATTATTTGTTAGAAATACTGGAAGACAGTTTGTGGTGTTGAGCTCTGCTAATAACGAGTGTTTTTGCAGGTTGTTGAGAAGCACAGAGCCACTTTTGAGTTTGAGGTGAACGAGGATGACGTAGAAGGTCGCTGGCTGAGAAACGGAGTGGAGATCCAGTTCACTGTGGAGGAGAGGTTCAATTATGCCATCATCAGGAAGCTCCACCGTCTCACCATCTCTGAGACCTTCAGGAGCGATGCTGGAGAGTACACCTTCTTAGCCGGCAAAAACAGGAGCTCTGTGAACCTCCACGTCAGATGTAAGTGCTCCAGTCCTGCATCAGTCCACCACTGCTTTACACGAAAAACCACTGGGCACTTTGTGAAAGGCTTCAAAATGACACTTTCACTGTTGAAATGTATCTGTTTTCCATCGAGTCTTTACTTTCTTCTATTACTCTCAAAGGTATCCTTTGACCAGAGGACCAAGCAGAGTATTAACCTTTCTTTCTTCTACTCGCCTTCAGTGCCAGAGCCGCCTCAGATTGTGCGCGAGATGCAGCCCCAGGCCGCGATCTCAGGCAGGTCCGTTCGCTTCTCAGCACAGGTGAGCGGCCTTCCTCAGCCTCAAGTGTTCTGGTACAAAGACTCTGAGGTTCTGTCCACGAGCTACAAGTGCAAGTTCCTCCATGATGGAGATGAGCATACGCTGCTGCTGCTCGAAGTCTTCCCTGAAGATGCTGGCATCTATAGCTGTGAGGCCAAGAACAACTACGGAGAGGTGACGAGCTCTGCATCTCTCACTGTGGAAGGTACATATGGAGGTGTCGAAGCGCTGGAGCACGTTTAGTTTCTGCTCTTTAGGCTTTTATTGGAATCGTCAATTATTAGCCACCAAATCGCGCGATGACTCACAGTGTCTTTGTCTTTCTTCCAGTTCCAGAGGTGGTTGAAACTGTGGCTCAGGTCTCCCCTCCAGTCCTCATCACTCCCATCAGGGACTTGCTGATCTCAGAAGGACATCCTGCCCAGTTCCAGTGCAGCGTCTCTGGGGAAGGTATTGACCATTACTCCCCTCCTCTCAGTCTTTTCACTTTAAAAGAATTACCGTCACGTTTTACGGCCAAACGGCATTTTAGATACTCGTTTGCCGTAAATCTTCTAGCAGCAGTCATCGCTATGGTGTGCCGTAAACAGCTTTTCCTGACATTAACAACACTATCTCTCCAGATCTGCAGATTTCTTGGTTCTGCAATGACAGAGAGATCAAACAGTCAGACATCTTCAGGATGTCTCATTATGATGACACCTGCCAGCTGGAGATTTCCCGAGTTCTCCCCAGCCTTGAAGGAGAGTACTCGTGTGTTGCTGCAAATTCGGCAGGAATGGTCACATGTGCTGCCACTCTGAATATTGATGGTGAGTTCATCAGCAGATGTTTGCGTACTAATGAGATAAAACCGATAGGCTCTTACTGCACGTTCATCAGCTGCCGAGGAGGCCCTAAGTCGGTGCACGTTCCTCACAGGACCGATTTTAAGACTGAATTTAGAATCTCATGTGGATTTCCTGTAAGACAAAGTCTGATGTGTATTATCAAAGTTTAACAGCACTCACTGACTACGATGATATAATGATGGCAGCATGTAAGCACGTTCTGATCAGCCAGGTGTGGCAGAGTCTTCCTCCATCCCTGCTACACAAGAACTTTATTTACTGGTAAAATGTAAACGGAACTGGCAAACAAAGCAACCTTAACCGAGCCAATAGAAAGATGCATGGTTCAGCCGGGGGAAGTGGCGAGCATGTCCGCTGTGCTGGAGATCAACGCTGCTGGCTGCACAAAGATTTTCCTTTTTCTTTGAATATCCTCTTGGAGGATAGACAGCAGATTAGCCTAGCTTAGCATTCACAAATGAAATGATTCAATATGTCAAAACATTTCAAATGTAGACTTGGGACAAACTGCACATGAATCCACTGCAGCTGTCAGCTAACAATGACGCCACGTCAGCTCTTATACCATCGTGGGGAAAACCACACCATGAGCCCTGTTCAGATTACATGACGTCTCCTGGATCTTTGTGCAACCAGCCCTTGGATCGGAACGATTTTCCAGCTACTCCATCAAACTTCGTACATTTCGTACATTCACTGCGATGACGTGAGAAACTGACTTGTTTCTGTGAGCATGCAGGACAGATCTATCTAGCTGCTCCACACTGAATCTGCTCTTCCTCACTGGAAGCATCATCTTAAAGGTCTCTTTGCAATGCATGACGTCTTCTCTACAACACAAACAGTATTAATGATCTTCATTGTGAGACTGGAACTTTCATGTCAGAGGAATGCAGCATGGTTCAGGCACAGCTGGACTTTGGAAATGTTCCTCACACTCAAGCACGGACGTGATCGCTAGCTGTGTTTTTATGTTTGTTGTTGTTTTGTTTTAAATGCTGGCTCCGGTCAAGCTTGCATGATTGACAGCGGAAACCCACCACTGTCCACTCCCTCACTGATCCTCAACGCGCCACTCCCACTGCACTGTTGGCTACAGCCTGTGACAGTAACCTGGAGAAATCAGTAGAGTGATGATGTGTTGACCTAATTCTTCTACTCTTTCTTATTGCCCAGATAAAAAAGCCTTAGCTAGCGTGTCAAGCACTGGGGCTGAGGCTAAGCTAATTCAGAGACTGGAGGCTCAGAGTGAGAGTTTCAGCTCTGTGTCAGTGGGACAAACGGCCCACAGTGTTGAGTTTACCGAGACCATCACTGAGAGTTCCTCCGTGTCTTGGAGCACTATTGAGATAAGCTCGATGGAGAGGAGCTCTGAGAGCAGCTTTGATTTCAAACTCTCAGCCAGCCCGAAGCTGCTTATGGAAATGAGCGATGTCCGAGTGAAAAGTGGTGAAATGGCTGAGTTCAGCTGCTTGTTCGATGGCCAGCCCTTCACCGGCGTGCTGTGGGAACATAACGGCGAGAGCCTGGTGGACACCGAGCGGGTGAGAAGCTCTCAGAGTGCTGGCTTTTTGTCCCTGGTCATCCAGGGCGTCGGTGCGGCGGACCAGGGCATGTACCGCTGCACCGCCACCAACGAACATGGCCAGAACAGCTCCTCTGCTCAGCTCACTGTTGAAGGTGGTTAATCTTTCTTTTTTTATCAGCCTGTCTCTCCATCTGGTCCATCCCACCTGTCCCACTGCTCCTCCTGCTTAGTGCTCCCCCACCCCCCATGAGTTAATATTTAATGTGATCCTGTAACCTCTTGTAGTGTAATAAAATAACAAAGCATAGTCCAGTTTATCCTCCCCTCCTGTCAGCTTCGCCATGCTAACCTCATCGTTCATCCTACTAACCTTTTAGCATTTGGAGCCATGGCCGTTTACTCTGTGACCCCTAATTACTTTTCCTAACTCTATTCTTACCCAGCTAAAGAAGCAAATCTCAAAGCAGAAACCCCCATCCCTACCGATTCTGTGCGCAAAATGTCACAGGCACACAGGGAGACCCCTAGAGATCCCTCTGACCAAGACAAGCAGGAGGTGGTGGAGAAGCCGGGACCATCACCTCCATCTTCCCAGAGACCTTACAGCCTCATCAGCCTGTTGTATTTCCCTGATGTCATGCCTAATGAATACCGAGGTCATCGCCTTACCAGCGGCCCCGAGTTCCTGATCAAACTCCCCCCTGAGCTGCTGATCAGAAACAAAGGCAGTGGCTCCCTGAGTTGCGTTGTGAAGGGGCTTCCCACTCCGTTTGTCATTTGGCTTTACAACCAGTTGAATGCTGAGGAATCTGTGTGTTACTCTGTGAAAAATGATGAGCCCCTGAGCTGTATAAATGTTAACAATGTGGGACCTGGAAAAGGGGGCTCTCACATTTGCAAAAATATCAGCTCAGCCGGGGATGCTGAGTGCAGCACAGTGACGAAAGGTTGGCATCTGCATGCTTTTGGTCCTTCTGCTCGCTCAGGCTTCTTTACACCACTCATTCACACTGCTCTTCACCTACACAGCCAGCAGAGGCACACTTCTTCACAGGGCGGCAACACTTCTCAACAAGGTCATAACCACTGTGTGCTCATACCACTTAGTGTTTAAAAAACCCAGCGGTGCTGCACACTAAAAGACCAAAGGAAGCATGCACAAATGTCAGTTAAAAGAAACAGAAAACGGACGGATGCACGAGCCGCCACTGGTTCTAACAGTCTCCCGCGCAGCTTTAATGTAGTTTTTAATTTGTGAATATCTGTGTCTTTACAGTAACTACAGAGGAGAAGGAACCTGTGGTTCAGGTCCAGGAGGAAATAAAAGGTAAATATGGTTTTTATCCACCATGTCTCCATGCTTAGTCTTAGCTGGGAAGTTGTTTTTGTTCCTTGTCTACATGTTGGGTTGGTAAGAAATTCAAGGGCAGTTTTACCGAGTTTACTTTGAATACTGAATGAAGTCTTCTCAAGATAAAGTTGACTTGATGGACTCAGAGTGGACTCAGGACGTTTTGCTTTAAATGACCTCTGATCAGAGTCTTCGCTGTCACGTAGAATTTGTTTGATTGAGGAAAAAGACAAAGTAAATTACAGACTTTGAATAATGGAAGCAGCATTATAAAGTGTAAGACGTTTTTAGCAACACATGTAAACCACTGAGGTTTAACTGCAGTGTTTCTGTTTTCAGCTGACTGTGCTGTGCTTGGACTGTGTGAGCTGATTTTAACCTGTGATTATTCCACTCAGCCTTCTCTAGCTCAGCGGTGGAAGAGGAAACCCAGGAGTCATACTTCACTGACATAAAGTTAGCAGACAAAACCCAAACACTTGAACTCAAACCAGAGTCTAAACGCTTCTCCAGCACTTTGGAAAAGAAAAAGGAAAAACCCGTTTTCCTCAGTGAACTTTCTCCAGCAGCTGTGACTGTCGGAGAAACTGCTACGCTTACGGTCAGAGTGTCCGGTTTCCCTAAGCCCGCCGTTCAGTGGTTTCACAACGGGCACGCTATAACCAGTTCATCTGTGTATGCATTTATTCACGAACAAGATGAGTATAGCTTGGTGATTAGCACAGCTCGCAGGGAATGTGAAGGAGAGTACTCCTGCACAGTCAGCAACAGATTTGGCCAGTCAACCTGCACCTCTTACCTGCATGTCCAGGTGAAGGAGCCAGAAAAGGAGGAGAGAGCTGATGAGAGAACGTTTGCAGTGACTGGAAAGCCCCCAGAATTCACTAAAACTATCGAGTCTCTTCAGCTGCAGGAGGGGGCTCAGGGTTTCCTCAGGTACACTGTGACTGGAGATCCTCTCCCTGAGGTCCAGTGGCTTAAAGGCAGTTTCCACATCCAGCCTAGTGGGTTCTGTATCATTGTGAACAACCCAGATGGATCCGGTTTTATTAACATTAAGAGCGTCAAACAAGAGCACAGCGGCATTTACACCTGTAAGGCTTCAAACCAATATGGGGAAGCCTCTTGTACTGCAGAGCTGCTAGTGTTCAGGGAGAAAGCTCAGGAAGAGGACACATTAGTACAGAAAACTAAAGGTTTGAAGATATCGATGGCAGAGCAAACCACAGAACTGAGATTACACCAGGAAAGGACCCGGTCTGAACACATGATCTATACCATTAGTACTGAAGACCGACAGATTATTCCCAGTGAAGAGGTGGAAATGCTCAGAGAGCTCAGTATCTCCTCTGCCACCCTTCACCGTGAGCAGCTTACCCAGCAGGCAGCGGTGCTGCAGTCCCACAAAATAGAGGAGAGGGTTTCATTAGCCCCCAGCCATCCACCTCAGGTCTCAGCTGTCCCTGTCAAACAGCTTCACGTGGCCTCTTTCGTATCCTCGGTCCAGGAGAGACAAAAGATCACAGAGCAGCACTCTGAACGGATTCTCAGCCCTGAGGTAGTTGAGCTGGAATCAGCCAAAGAGCAGCCGCCCAAGCTCATGTCAGCTACATCTGAGGAGGTCCTTCCCCTCACCACGGTGAGAGCTGAGGTACTGAAAGATCAGAGTCCAGAACACACGAAGACCTGCAGTGAGCCCAGGCAACTTGTTAGTAGTCACCAGGTAGCGCTCGTTGTACCTATCACTGATGAAACCTCAGAACACATGCACAGACAAGAGGAAGAGAGGAGCTTCAGAGTCACAGAGGGGGTAAAGATTTTATACTCGGCTCAGTATGCAGGACAGCTTCAGCTTACAGAAGGACACACTGAGCGTCTGCCAGCTTTAGATGCACACATTAAACATTCAGTCGGCAAAGAGCAACCTAAAGCAGTGGTAGCACCAGTGAGTGAAACTAGAGTGGCTTTATCCAAAGAGCAGACGTTTGAAATACAAAGACCAGAGCAGGAGAGCATCGCCCCATGCAAAGACATGGTTTGTAATTCAGCTGTAAATACTGAAGAGAAATATGAGCTCTGTGCTGAACAAACAGGACAAGTGCCACATGGGGCCATTTCTGTAAGTGTGCAGCCACAGCAGGAGGGAGAACAGCTTCTGAATCTGCAGGTTATCAATGATCAGGATGTTTTACTGTGTGAGGGAAGGCTGAGCAGCGAAAAACCTCCAACAGAACAGGCAGAGGTGAGGAAGAGTCCAGCTTTACTGCATTCAGTGACTCAAGAAGAACAGAGGACTGTAGTTTGTGAGGCAACTTCAGAATTCGAAACAAAGATTGACGCCACCTCTGTCCAGCCAAAGCAAGAGTTGGTGCAACCACAAAGGCTTCAGTCGGTCCATTCTTTGCCAGTTTTACCAAAAGAAGGCATACTCGCTGTCACAAAACCTGACCAGCAGGAGGCAGCACAGAAACTGGAAAAGGCTAGATGGCACGCAGCTACCTCAGAAGAGAGAACGGAGATTACTGCGGATTATCACAAAGATCTCGACATGTCTGTGGTCAGCGTTCGACCACAGCCTCGCACTGAGTGCAGGCCTCTAAGCAGCCTGGCTGTGTCCTCCCAGCCCATGCAACTCCCCAAAGAGACTCCTTTTGTTACGAGCGTCACGCAGCAGCGAGCATTAGTCCAGAAAGAGGATTACTGGAATATCATGCAGTCTTTGATCATCACAAACAATCAAACTCTGGAAGAGGGTCACACTACTGGCTTTGAAACTGATGAAAAATTTAAGCCTGAGATTAAAATTGAGGCCAAGATCCCAACAAAGCCCGTTTTCATAGAAGAAAAGGCAACGGCCACTGAAAGCTGCACTGTCTTAGAAGCTGCTGAGGAGGACTTTGCAGTCCAGATCCAGGAGGGTCAGTCAGTCCGCCAGTCAGTGTTTCTAGAAGAAAAACAAGTCATTGTAGGAGAGCGGTCGAGTGAGATACGTACATTCGACGGCTGCACGGTCAGTGTTAAGACTCAGCCTAAAGGATGTGTTTTTGTCCCAGAGGCTCAGGATGCTCTGACTCTACCTAAGGAGCTGAATTTTGTCATTTATGCCCCAAAACCATCTAGTTTGAATGTACGACATCAGCTCAGAGATGCTCTTCAATCAGCTGTGGCCAGTGATCTGCCAGTTTTACTGGCTGATGTTGTTGGAAGACTGGAGGCAGTGGAGGTCCATGAGGTCAAGGTTCAGAGAGAGCCCAGACAGGCTGCGTGTACGTATCTTATCACATCTCCAGGTTCCCCCCTGGAGATCTCACTGACCTTTGAAGGTGATTACCCTCAGACAGCTGACCTTAGGCACGAACTCCAGGTAGCCTTGCATGCTATGGTTTCCCAAGAACAGCCGAGTCTTACATCAGAGCAGCCGGGCACCGTGCAGATTGAAAAGCCTCAGAAAGCGCAGGTCAGCTCAGTGTCCTCCAAGGAGGTGTTGTCTTCTGTGGTGGACTCTGTAGTGGTGGCAGAGAGTGCAGTCACTTTACTTCCTACTGTATGTCAGTCTGCAGCTCTGACAACAGAAGCCAGGGCTTCCTTTCAAAGTGCCACACTTCAGAGCCAAACTGAGATCCGCGAGTCCAAGAGCAGGACGGTTAGATCAGAGGAGGACGTCACCGCTGCCGAGCTGGCAGCAGTATCTGTATGCCAGGCTGAACAACGTGTGGACATTTCTGTCCACAGAGAAACCAGAGAGGAATATCTTTCAGAGGCAATCATGATCAGTGAGTCCTCTGACAGTATCGCTGATTATCCCGTCATCGTAGATGCTCTGGAGGATGTCTGTGCTGAGGAAAATGGCAAGGCTGTATTTACTGCCACTGTTAAATACGTCACCAAAGTTAGCTGGTTTTTCAATGGGAGACTGCTGAAATCTGGCAAAGAGTTCAAGTGTTTTAAAGACCGTGACACATACACGCTAGTTATTGACAAAGTTGTCAAAGCCCGCCATCAAGGAGAGTATGTCTGTGAGGCTGAGAGTGAAGTCGGCAAGACTACGACATCTTCGAGACTGACTGTGGTCCCACGAGGTTTGACGATGGGAAATTCTTTGATATCATCATCCACTAACTTCACGCCCTGGTGAACGTCTGCTGTCTGCAAACCTCAACCAGAACTCGACCTTTAATAAATGAGCAAACGTCCAATCTGAAAACGGCTTACAGTTTTCTTTAAAGAAATGAATTTGGAGTTTTGAGGCTTTCACCAGACAGCAGCGACACGGTCACATTCCCTCCCAATCCATCTGCTCCTCTACACGCGTCACAGCCGAGGAGTCTCCTTTGACCACATGCCTTTAATCGTTCATCATTCCAGCTCATTCATGTTTGCATGCCTTCTCTCCTTTTCTCATCACAGAAGTCCTGTCCATCACATCACTTCAGCCTAAACCTAACGCATTTTTTCTCCTCCACTTTCATCCCACCGTAACTTTGTGTGCGTCACTCTCCGTCCCAGGTTCACTGCATCACCGTCTCCAGTAGAAACACTAATGTTTGTTTCTGTTTCCTTTCAGCACCTGTTGTGTATTCACATGTTCTTGTTTCCCTTTTTCTCTCTTTTACAAACACAGTGAAGCCTGTGTTCAGGCACAGAATTGTCCCAGTGGAGATAAACACTGGCAGCTCTGCCAAGTTTGAATGTGAGACTGAGGACGCTCCAAATGTGAGCTTCAAGTGGTTCAAAGATGGACACCCCATCAAAGAGGGTGAAAAGTACAGGATTATCAGTCGCTTCAGCTCTTCCTCTCTGGAGCTTCTGAGGACAACCAAGGAGGACGGTGGTGAATACAGCTGCAAGGCGTCCAATCAGCACGGCAGTGATGAGTGCTCCGCCTCTCTCAGTGTCACAGGTAAGAGCAGTGCATTTTTCCTTCGTCTTCGCTGGTCGAGTTTGGAGCTGTAGTGGTTTTTCTTCCCCCTGCGAGGGGATGGATCGAGTGCGTTCTCCTGGTCAACAGAAATGAGTCTTTGTGCGGGCGTTTGGTTTGTGTACTTGTTTTTAAGCTTTCTTGCCCTGTTGGTTTGATTTGGGTTAAGGTAAAATCACACGGTAAAACTTATTAACTCTGATTTGTTTCTCTTCTTCTTAATCCCTGTAGAACAATTTCCTCCCGTCTTTATAAGTAAGCCTGACCCTCAGACTGTGTATGTTGGAAAGAGGGCTGTAATACAGTGTGTGATAGCAGGAACTGCTCCACTGAACGTTGTCTGGCTCAAAGACAACCAGGCCTTACCCAAAGTGCCTGCACACTACCAGAGCTCTTGTGAAAAGAATAAACACACTCTTGAGATAACCAGTGTTGAGGCAGCTGACAGCGGGCTCTATGTGTGCACGGCATCTAATAATGTCGGCACAGCTGAGTGCAACACGGAGCTGCGTGTTATCGGTAAGCCCAACTTTGTGAGGCCCCTGGGTTCAGTCGCTGCTGTGGTCGGAGCTCCTCTGCACCTGGAGTGTCAGGTGGATGAGGACACTGGAGTAACTGTCACCTGGACCAGAGATGGCAGAAAAGTGCACCAGTCTCCAGACTGTAAACTGTTGTTTGAGGATAAGACAGTTACTCTTGATATCCTAAAGACCACACTGAAAGATTGTGGAAATTATGTGTGTACAGTGACAAATGAAGCCGGGAGTGCATCTTGCTCCACCACGGTGAAGGTACAAGGTAAGAGCTATCTAGTTAAGTTTCAGGGAAACGGCAGCATTTGTAACTTTTGCAAATCTGCAGTCCTGGAAATTAACAGTTTTATTCTCTGGTGTCCATTTTAGATGATAGACAGCAGCTGTCTTTTTAAACCTTAAGTCTCTCCTCTTTCATTGTGTGGTTGCTGTTTTTAAATTCCTTCTTTGACTTCATAATCGCTCTTTCTTAACCACACGCCTCTGCAGAGCCACCGGTCTTTGTAAAGCGGCTGGAAGCCACAACGATTTGGAAGCAGGGCAGCGCCGCTCGCCTGCAGTGCACCGTCAAAGGATCTCCTGAACTTCACACCACCTGGTTCTTTAATAGCAGCGAGCTGTCCACCGGTGGCAGACATGCTGTCAGTCTGAAGGACGGCGTCGCCGCGCTCGAGATACACGATGTCATGTTGAGTGACGGTGGAAACTATACCTGCGAGGTTCTCAATGAGTGCGGGTGTGAAAGCTGCAGCATTAAAGTAACAGTGAAAGGTGTGTCGAGTTTTTGGCAAAAAAAGCCCCAAAACACCGGCGAATTTTTAGTCTGTGCAAGAACACGTGTAACCGAACTGTGTGTTCCCCTTTAGAACCGCCGTCGTTCAAAAAGGAGTTACTGTCCACCGAGGCAGTCAGAGGATCGGTAGCCGTACTGGAGTGTGAGATTGCAGGCTCGGCACCGTTTGAAGTGTCTTGGAAAAAGAATAAGAAACGCCTGTCCTCAGATAAGAAGTACAGGATAGTGTCACAGGGATCCCTGGCCTCTCTGGAGATCCAGTCATTTGAGAGCGCTGATAGTGGTGAATACGAATGTGTTGTATCCAACGAGGTGGGGTCAGTAACCTCAAAGTCAGTGCTTAAACAAAAAGGTTAGTGGTGTAAAAAAGGACTTTGATTATAATGCTGTACAGTCGGGCTGGTGTTGACATTATGATACCGATCATGTTATTTCAGAGCCACCTATGTTCTCAAAGAGGACTGAGAGCGCTACAGCCGTTTTGGGAAATACGGTGAAATTACAGGGAACCCTGAAAGGTTCAGCTCCCATGACTGTTAAATGGATGAAAGACTCTGAGCTCCTAAGAGATGATGATCCTAATATCAAAATGTCCTTTGTGAACAACATCGCTAGCATTTCCTTCTCATCTGTTGAGCTACAGCATGGTGGGAAGTATACTTGTCTCGCTGAAAATGAGGCAGGACAGCAAAAATGTGAAGCTATCTTAACCATTCAAGGTTAGAAAACATTCCTATTACAAATGTTTTCAGAGTTCAGATCTAACTGTTTGTTAAGTCTAAAACTCGATGTGTTTTAGAGCCTGCTAGGATTTTAGAGAAAGCAGCCTCCATCAGCGTGACTGCGGGCGACTCAGCCACGCTGGAGTGCACCGTGTCTGGAAGCCCTGAACTCAAAGTGAAATGGTTCAAAGACGGCAAGGAGATGATCAGCGGTCGTAAATATAAAATAGCAGTGAAGGAGAACACTGCCACTTTAAAGATTCTTGCAGCAGATAAAGGTGACACTTCAGAGTACAAGATGGAAGTGTCCAATAAAGTTGGAAAAGACGAGTGCACGTGCTCGGTTACGGTTATAGGTCAGTTTTAGTCAAGAATACATCATTAATACCAATTTGTCTGATTAGCAGAAGTGGCCCTGGATGACGGTACTATGTTTGGTATATTTCCCTACACAGATCGTGCAGTTCCCCCATCCTTCACCAAAACTCTAAAGAAAGTGAATGGGAGCATTGGTAGTAATGTCACATTGGATTGCAGGCTTGCTGGATCTCAGCCGATGGTTGTTTCTTGGTACAAAGACAAGAAAGAAATCCACAGCGATGCAAAATATAAGCTTGATTTCAGTGAGAGTACAGCCTCTGTGACAATAACTGGCCTGGATCAAAGCGATGGTGGAGTTTATACATGCAAAGCTTCTAATGATGCCGGAGAAAAAGAAACCAGTGGTACTCTTTCCATCAAAGGTCAGAGGAGCTGCATTACCTCAAATTAAGCAGTAATCATGTAGCCATGATAGATCAACACAGGGTGTGAACTTATTTGCTGTATTTCTTCCCAAATGACTCCAGAGCCGCCAGCCTTTACCTTGAAACCTGAATCTCTTGATGCATCCCCGGGATCAAATGTTGTCTTAAAATCTGAATTTACGGGATCAGCTCCACTTGTTGTTAAATGGTTCAGAGAGGAGAAAGAGATTTTCACTGGGGGAAAGTATTTCATAAAGAAAGACTCCTCTTCAAGCTCCTTGGAACTTCACTCTGTGAAACCCGGTGACTCTGCCAAGTATACGTGCCAAGTGTCCAACGATGCTGGGAAGGTTGACTGCACTGCAGCACTCTTCATAAAAGGTCCAGAAGAGCTGCGGCTTTCGTTCTTTCTTTAAAAAAGTGTGAAAGAGTTGTTTTCTTTAATTAACCTCTTTATCTCACCCATAATTGTTGCTCTTAATTTACAGAAGCCCCATCATTTATGATGAAGCTCGAACCTTCAAAGCTGCTGAAAACAGGACAACCTCTGAAGTTGTCCTGCAAAGTGCAGGGCACTCCTGTCATTACTGTCACATGGTTTAAAAGTGGCTCAGAAATGGTTTCAGACCACAGACACACCATGTCCTTCGACGGCTCGTTAGCCACACTGGAGGCTGAGAACTGCTCTGTAGAGGATAGTGCAGATTATGTCTGTGTGGCATCCAGCGAGGCCGGCAGAGAGCAGTGCAGCAGCTCAGTAACAGTCAAAGGTTGGTTCACCAGTCAAAGACTCAGTTTCCAACACCAAGATTAAACCTAGTTCAAGACGCTTTTTCCAGTGCAGGTCTTCATCTTCGACTAGGTTTAGTTTGTGAAACCTGCTAATTGATTTTACTCTTGTTGCTGTCCTCAGACTTTTGATTTTTTTTAATCTAAAGTCTGGTCCACATGTTTTTCTCACATGTTCAGTGCTGCATGTTTTATATGGAAGTGCAGCGTTTACGTTACTCTCCATCAAAGCAGAGATTCCTAGTAATAGTACTATTTGTAAGAAGCGAGGAGGGGATCGTGGCTTGACTGTTGGTGTGAGCCGGGTTATTAACTGCTGGCCTTTTCAGGTGTACTTCCCAGCCATGTACAGATGTTTGATGGATAACTGCATTAACCGACAATGTGAACTCATGTTTTGCATGTGCCATGCTTTACAAGTGAAGGTCTTTGCTGGGAGGCAAAAATATGGATGTGAAAATCCCCATGAACCCATACAGAAAAAGTCCAGATAACCCACAACAATCCCTTTTCAAACATTAGCTTTAAGCTAACTTTCAATTTAACTTTATTTATACAGCGCCAAATCACAACAACAGTCGCCTCACGGCACTTTATATTGTAAGGTAGACCCTACAATAATACATACAGAGAAAAACCCAACAATCATATGACCCCCTATGAGCAAGCACTTTGGCGACAGTGGGAAGGAAAAACTCCCTTTTAACAGGAAGAAACCTCCGGCAGAACCAGGCTCAGGGAGGGGCGGCCATCTGCTGCGACCGGTTGGG
>VVHJ01046787.1:0-19695 GCA_015107715.1 Tylochromis polylepis
GAAAATGTATATGTGTAAACGGGGCCTAAGTCTGGAGACTGTGTTGGCCACTACATGTTTTCTAGCTTACCATCTTGTTCTTTTTTCCTGAGGTAGTTCTGGCATAGCTTGGACTTTTGTTTTGGGTTATTATCTTAGTGTAGGATGAACCCCTGACCAACTGGGCACAAACCAGAGGGTATTTCATGGTGCTGCAGAATGTTGTGGTAGCTGTTTTGGTTCAGGCTGCCTCTCACTCTCTACAGTCACCGACCCTGGATCCAGCAAAACAGCCCCAGACCATCACACTTCCTCCTCCATGTTTGATAGTTGATGGCACACACTTTGGAAACATCCTTTCACCTACTCGATGGCATACAAAAATCCTGCACGTTGAACCAAAAATTTCAAATTTTGATTCATCAGTCCATGATACCTTCTTCCAGTCTTCAGCAGTCCAGTGGCGGTGTTTCATGGCCCAGGCAAGCCTCTTTGTCTTATTCTGACGTCTTAGCAATGGCTTTCTTGCTGCAACTCGTCCTGTCACACCTGCAGTTCCAAGTCTTCTCTTCACAGTTGAAACAGACTTGCTTACTACGACAACTATTAAGCTGTGCTTGAAGCTGTTGTACTGTGAGCCACCTATCGTGTAAGCTGTTAACTCTCAGAAACTTGTCCTCTGAGTCAGTTGTGACTTTGGGTCTGCCAGACCTCTTCCTGTCAGTGTTTGCCCCAATTTCTGAGTGCCTTTTGATGGTGAAGGAAACTGTACTCACTGACACCTTGACTTTCTTTGCAATTTTTCTCCAGGAAAGACCTACTATTTTCAAGTGTTATGATGGTCTTCTCTCCATTTTTGTAGCAACACACTACTTTCTGTAGTACAGTACTGTTCAATTGATGCTCACGAGGGTATGGTACCACAGTGTGTTCCAACACTGCTTTTATGCAGACAGAGGGGGTTGTAAATCCAGAAAACTTGGAACACCTGTAGGAATTAGTAGCACCAGCTTTCAAGGATTGATCAACCTTTATTGCTGCAGAACAGCTTTAAATTATTAACCCATTTTCTGTTCCCTGAAAAAGACCTTTGTGTATAATTCTGAAATGTACATTATTTTTCAGTTTTGGGTAATCTTACCTTTTTTTTAACCTTTGTACTATTTGGAGCTATTTATTGGACTTCAATAACTGGAAAAATTGGGTCGTTCTAAAACTTCTGACCTGTAGTGTATATCACATAGCTGTTTTGCTCTCTAATTCACAGTGCTATAACATCGCAGAAGGTTACTAACCTATCTTTTAACTGAAGTTGCACTCCTTCTTTGGATTTCTCTGTGATTGTCTGAGTTCAGTGCAGAGTGTCACCAGAGTGCAGCAACTTTGTTTGACATTTAGGTAGATTTCCCCTGTAATAATCGGCTGACTGCTTAAAGTCCTGGAAAAAGGTGTGTATTTGCTTTGTGAAGGCTCCTCAAGCCATCACATAATGCTTTGTCCTCTCATTATATTACAGTTTCTGTGAGTAGTGTGAGCAGAGGAGTGAGAAGACAACTTTGATGTTCAATGAAGCGCTCCACTTCAAAGTTGTGTGCTGCAGGATTAGCCGAGGAAGGAGATTACTGTAATTGGGGACTGTAGAGGTGGAACAAAAGGTTCTTCTCTCTGTCAGTGAGGTGGATTTTTACAGTGGAGAGACACACATGCATGCAGAGTTGAAGTCAAGGATGTTAAAGTGAAAATTCCCATGAAATGTCTCAAGCCAGCAATTCCACAAAAATGGATAACTGTCCTTAAGGAGTCTTGGCCAGGTTATGATGAAATTTTGTATAAACTTGCAGAGATCGCTTTGTAGAAACACCTTCATTCAGTTACTATGCATCTATTCAAATCACTTTGCCCCTGCTGCTTTTCTATCCATCCAGGATTCCAATAATCACATCACTTTTTACTGTAATAAACTGTAATACAAATACACTGTAATAAAAATACTACTGTAAAGCTGTTACCCCATACCTGCTCTTTATAATGCACTTTCCAGTTTATGAAGAAACTGGTCTAAAGCCCTGGTTGCAAAATTTGGGGATACGAATATTTAAACGAATAATACAAACATTATTTATTCACAATTTATGGAATTTACTGCAAATTGCACTGCATATTGTCAGGAATAATGGTGAGGAGAGGACCCAAATGCAGGACACAAGCCATACAAAGTAACTAAATGTAAGCCTTTAGGCTTACTTTTAGACTGATGGCAGATGTTCCACGAGGATGAACACAATCCAAAAGAACCCAAAGAAGAACAGGTCAGAATCTGATGGTAAATGATGTTTCATGCTCTTCTTCTACACACTTTATATGTTACTTGTTACACATAGATTTAAAGCGAATAGTTTGTAATAACCAGCTTCACCCTGATCAGATTTGCACACTGTTAGACCTCTACCTTACCACCATATATTTTAAATACAACGAGGGTTTCTACAGACACCTATTATAGCCAACCTTTACATGGAGGAAGTGGAAAGAAAGTCTCTTGGCTCATTTAAAGGGAGAGTACCTAGCCACTGGTACAGATATGTGGATGACACTTGGATCAAAATCAAAACCCAAGAAATAGAATCCTTCACTGCTCACATCAACTCAGTGGATAGAAACATAAAGTTCACCAGGGAAGAAACAAAGGATAACAGTTTGCCATTTCTCGACTGTGCTGTGTGCACCGAGGGGAGGGAACCTCAACATTAAAGTTTACCGGAAGCCCACATACACAGAGGAGTACCTACTCTTTGACTTTAAGAAAGCTCTTAAAACATGTGGGTATCCCAATTGGGTTTTCATCAAATCAGCAAAGATGCACAGAAAAGAAGGTCAGACATTAACTAGGGACAAGTAGAAGGACAAACCGAACAATATTGTCATGCCTTATGTAGCAGGTTTATCAGAGAAACTCAGGAAAGTCTTCTCCAAGCACAACATCCCAGTGTACTTCAGACCCAGCCACACAATCAGACAAAAACTGTTTCATCCCAAAAACAAAACTCCCAAAAATAAACTTAACAACGTAGTGTATGCTGTGCTGTGCAGCAAGGAATGCTCAGACCTCTACATTGGAGAAACCAAACAGCCACTTCATAAACACATGGCGCGACATAGAAGAGCCACCTTGACAGGACAACACTTAAGCTGTACATCTGCATCTAAAGGACAAAGGTCACTCTTTCGAGGATGCCAATCTTCAAATTTTGGACAGAGAAGACAGATGGTTTGAAAGAGGAGTGAAAGAAGCCATCTATGTCCACTGTGAATGGCCATCTTTGAACAGATGGGGTGGCTTACGGCATCCAACCGTCTGCCATCTATAGTCCAGTTTTGAGATCCCTTCCCAGGCGCCTCAAACGCCCACTCAGATCTTGGGTCTTTTGATCTCAGTAAGTCACATAATGGGGTGGGGCTAGGTCTCACAATGGGTTCACCCGAAACCTTGGCTGATAGTGACCACACACTCCCAATAGGGCTTAAAAATCTGTGACTCTCCACCAATTGCTCTTAGAACTGAAGAAGCTTCTCGGATGAGACGTGAAACATCTTCAAGAAACTTAAAGACGTCTAGACAATTTTCTTTCCAAGCTCCTTAGATTACCATGACCTGGATGACTGAGAACCTTCACAGACAGTTTATAATAACCAGTTTCGGGATCGTTACTCGAAAAAAGTTATGTATTACTCATTATTTTTCTTAACAGTAATGCAGTACACTACTTAATTACTCAAGGGAGAAAGTGCTTTTTTATGACACTTGCTACATTACTTTCTCGTTACCTGAAAACACACTGTCACATAATTCCCTGTTAACAATATAAACCTTAACTGGCTACAGTTTCACACACCAACATAAATAAATCCCGATCCTAATGAAGACACACAAAGCTGACAACACAAAGCAAAGATGAAAGCCAGCCCAAAGAGACTTCAAAGCAATCACCTGACTGTTCATCACTGCCTTTGTTACCTGCTGAAGTTCAGGCTCTGGCTGCTGGGCTGGGGTCAACATTCACTCAGCTTTAACATCCAGCTGTATGAGCTGGATGAGCTGCACTACCTGAGCCACTTGTAGGTTTTTGGCTAGCTTTGCATTAGCATGCTGTCTGTACAGATGTTTGCAAAGAGCCAAAGTTGTGTTAGCAGTATGATGTGGTTGTTTCTGTCCTGGAGGTATTGTCCCCTTTATCATTGTGCTTGTGTGTACTTGTGTGTGATAAAACTAAAGGTAATGTCCACCGTAGACCACGCCACCATTTACCTCCTTCCACACACAAACTGAAATCAGCTTATTGTAGCTCAGGTGTATAGGGAGAAAAAAAAGCATGTTTGTTTGATTTTTTTTCCTTTATATCCATCCAGCATGCAGATAACAAAATTGTAACTGTAATGTAATTACTGAAAAATGTCATATGATTACAGTAAAACATTACTTTGTAATGCTTCACACTCAACACTGGTTATAACACAGCTCTCCTGTGCTGTGAGATTTGTCCCGAGAAAAGATGCACAGACCACACATTCTTCAACAATTTCTAACAGAAGAGTTAGAATTTGTACATTCAACATATTGATTGTCCATCATATACCTCTCAGTGGTTCTGAGTCTGGGTAATATTGATTTGAACTGCCTCACTGTTTCCAGAAACAAACAGATGTGCAAAAACTCCACTAACCTTCTATTATTCAGGTTTATAGATTAATCACTCTCTGATCAGGTCTGCTTGGTTTTAACTCACAAATTTGCACTACTCTTGGTAGAATACTTATCCTGACTTGAGGTGAGCGCATCTTTGTGTTGAAATTGTAGTACAACTGTAGTACAACTTGTCCATTTAAGTAGGAACATGTTTGCAACTGCAGCATGTTTAATTGGCAAATCTGCCCTCAAATTACTCCAAGGGCCTGCAAAGGCATGCCAACACAAAGCTAGGAGTGAAAGAATCAAACCCAGAGTGATGCTCAAGCTGAGTGTATGTTGTCTTAATCCAAGCACAACTGTTTCACAGTTTCCAGAGATACTGTTTCCACACTAAAGTTTGGGTCACAGGGCAGGAGTCTATCCCAACTGTCATAGGGCGAGAGGCAGGGTACAGGTTGCCAATCTGTCACAGGGCTAACACATAGAGACCGACAAGCATTCACACTCACATTCCCACTGACGGGCACTTTAGTATCACCAATTAACCTAACCCCATGCGTGTCTTTAGACTGTAAGAGGATTCCGAAGTATCTGAAAAGAACCCACACAGATAGGAGGAGAACATGCAAACTCCACACAAAGAGACTGCCTTAGAAACTAGGACCCTCTTGATGTGAAGCGGCTAAGCACTGCACTGCACCACTGCCGCCCCTAAACTTTTTTTTTCCTGTGATAAAATTAGGTTAAAACTCACTGTGGTATTCATTAACCTTATTTAATCTCTGCTGCTGGGAAATACAAGGAGGAATTTGGAGTTGGGTGTAAATTCTCACAGTTACATCATGACTCAATACACTGGAGAATAGTTAGGAATAATAAATTACCTTCTCATTACCGCTTTAGTTTTTGAGGTGGCTCTTGCTTGTGCTGTTGTGAAGGTAACTGTTGAGGTGGCAAATGGGTAATAATTTCTAATTGTTCGACATACTGTGAAGATATGGACCGACATCCTGGATGACTTCCTAAGGGATTTTGTGCTGCTTGGCTTCCACTCAATGGTCTGTTCATCTGTAAATTCTCGCATGATGACACAGAGAGCCAGGTACACTGAAGAGGTTTGGATTAATCCCTCATTGGCCTCATCTGTAACAGGTCACTGATGCAAAGAGGAAAAGCTGATTCAATAAACTCAGTGCTTGAGATGACACACATTACCGGAACACTCCAGAGTATTGATCCTGTGCTGAATTTAAAGGAAAGGAAGCTGTCTGGGAAAATAATGTGGATGAAGTTCTTCAGGGCTCTTAGCTGTTTTTGTCAAAGTACTTTCTGTACAGAGTATATTGTCATAAAGTACAGTTCACTCAGGTTCAGCTTACAGCAAATTTGAAAACTGTAAGACAATCTGTGTGTAGGAAATGCTAAATTAATCCAACTTGGCAAAGGAGTTTGAATTTGGCCTTTGTATGAACTGTACAAACATTTTTTTTCTTTTTGCGGAACTAGTACTCAGATTTTCTTCAAGGTTTCCTGTCTATTTATGGTTTCCAGAAAATTCTTGCACTATCATCTATCAGTGTCACTTCCTACTCAGAGTTCTTAAAAAAAAAATGACATAATCAACCAAAGTTGACAGTGCATAACTGGCTGTCTGATTCGTAAGTTGCTTTATTATTAATGAATTTTTTTTTCTTTTGGCCTTTCTTATGCATTAACTGAAACTCTTTCACATTTTCCTAGTGTATATGTTTGCTTGTCTTTTAAAAGTTTCATACACATGAGTGATTGGTGTTTTAAATGCTCTGCATATCAAAACCAAATTCCATGGGTGATGGACACTGTCACTCTCAACTCTCATTTCTTGGCAATATCCTACTGACAGAAGATTTTTTTTTCTAATACCTGCAGTGAACAGAAATATGCATTTTGACACCAAATGGTGAGATAAAACTGGGATTCTTAAACTCATCCTTCTGCATCACAGCATCTGCTTTTAGGCTGAACTTGATGAAGTGGCTAGGCTTGAACAAATTGGGAGTAAATATGTACACCAGTTGTAGATTTTCCTGGAATGATTCATTTCAAAACACTTGGATATTTTAGGTAATTTTTTCCAAAATGCCTTAGAGAGCACTATGGAGCTTGTCATTATCACACACCAACACAAGACAGCACCATACCCTATTCCAAGACATGGACTGGATTTAGTCCTAGACTAGAAGAAATTAATAAAGAACTCCACAGAAAAAGTTTTTAGTCTAAGACTACGCTTAATCCATATTAGGGACACAGACCTCAAGTTTCAGAGTTTTAAATAAGATAGGCATTATTCACTGAGAAGAGTCTAATCATTGGCATCCAACCTCTGAATCTGAAGGTGTGATAAATACTGGTCTTTCTCTTTTCTGTCTGATGTAATATTTCAGATTTCTTAATAGCCACTTATGTATTAAACATAACATATTCATATTACTATATCCCATTTGCCCTGCCTCTTGCCCTAAGATAGCTGGGATAGGCTCCAGCCCCTCCCCCGACCCTGAAAAGGATAAGCAGTAGAGAATGGATGGATGGATGGATATATCCCATTTGTAATGATAATTATAATGTAATTTGGTTCATTATAATTTCCCTCCAAGCATGTCTTAGAACAGAAACCACACTAAAAATAAAAAAAATACTTCACCAAATATATTGGTTATATACTGGGCATATTGGACTTTTTTTTTTCTAAAGGCAAATCTAACTACAACAAGGAGAATTCCTTCTGAACCATTAAACTTTAAAATTCATCCTCCCCTCTGTCACAAATGAATGGTGCAAACTTATTCCAGTGTAATGACAGTGTTAGGAGAGATGCATCCTGGAGCCTGGCTGGTTATTGAGGTGTAAGAATAACACAGTCTGAACACCCCACAGGCTTCAGTGGAATCACTTAGCAAAGGTGTTTTCACCCTGGCCTGTGATTTTGACACATGTGCATATGTGCGTGTGTGTCTGCTTAAGGCATCTGAGTAGTGTAGAGTGAGACTTTCCTCCAAGCCTGTTTGCGATTCATAGCTTTCGAATTGGAATCTAAAGTGCACCACTGCTACTTTTTAAAAGCAAGCACAAATTCTGGTGCCTGTCTGACCCTTATCCTCTGGAGACCTACTTAAAAAAGTTTTTGGCTTGTTCAGAGTTTGGCAGCTAAAATCACAAGTGTCAACAACAACAACTGTGAAAGCGTGGCAAAGACAGTTTCTTTATTAGAAACACGAGGTGCTGCTTGCCGAAGCTAACCCAAGTAAATTGAAAATGCGGTCTTTAAATCATGATTGCATTCACTAAGATTTTATTTATTTATCCAAACTGATCTGGCACTATGTGAAAAAAATTGCCCCTAAACCTTGGTTGGTTGTGCCAACCTTGGCAGCAAGAACTCCAATCAAGCATTTGCAATAACTGGCAATGAGTTTTTACATCACTGTGGAGGAATTTAGTCCTACTGTTCTTTGCAGAAGTGTTTCATCTAATGGGATGATTTTTAAGCATTAAAAAATGAACAACTTAGCTTTGGGTTGGCTGTAGCTCAGGAGGGAGCGTAGATCATCTACTAATTGGAAGGCTGGTGGTTCAATCCATGGCTGCTCCACTATATGCCAAAGTATCCTTGGCCAGGATACTGAACCCCAATACACTTTCCAATACGTCCATTGGAGTGTGAATGCATGTAAAACAAATGAACAATGACAGCATCTGTATCGACTATTAAATACAGACAAATTGGATGTGTTTGGCTGTTAAAATGCTACATTAAATGTTCACTGAAGAAAAGTAATTCTCAAATCTTGGTGTGCACAGTATTCAAATCAGAGTATGCTTTATAAACTGAAAGTACATGTATACTGTATTTTCTTCCTATTTTTCTCAGGTGAAGCCAGGATAGCTCCATACAGGAATTTTTTTAAAATTCCATCAAATTAAAAATAAGCCAATGTTTTTTTCTTTAAATGCTACATTTTTCAGTTTAAATATTTGATATGTTGTTTGTGTTCCATTGTAAATAAAATATGAGTTTACAAATCCTTGCATTCTGTTTTTATTTACATTTTATACAACATCCCAACGTCTGGAAATGGGATTGTAGTTTATCCATGATTTAAGTCCATTTTTTACTAGATCTTCACATGTCACTTTGCAAATGGGCCATCCAAATGGACAGTGGTCACTCATAAACCCAGGGGTTCGACCCCCATGTAGCATGATTATTGTTTTTCTACTGGGTTTTGTATCGACATGAACTGAATGCTTGACTTTACTTTATGCTTTGCCAGTCTTACTGACCAACAGAAGTGCTTAGTTGAGTTTGGGGAAAAAATCCTGCCCATGTCACAGGCTTCTTTACTTTTGCATCAGTTACATAACAACTGAATCACGCTTCACTGACCTTATAATGTGCACCCTGAAAAAACAGGAGAGTAAATGGCTAACACATGTTCATGACAAAATAATTATTTTTGACATGTAAAAAATAAAAAAAATAATCCAGAAGACATCAACATGTCTTTGCCATCTGCGTTTGCTTTGATACATAAACAGTAGCACTTTAATTGTACGGGAGTGTGAGAAGACACTGCTTGTTCTTCAACTGACAATGACTGTATGTGAGCAAAAAAAAAAAAAAAACCTGAGGAGAGATCTGAGTCTCTGATTCTTATATAAAGATGCACATAATAGATGCATGGCGTGCAGCTTGTACAGAGCCTGTGGGCTGAAGGCCGAGCTGCACAAACAGCGTCAGCGTTACTGAGAAGGCACAAAATCCGTCAGCAGCTTCCCACACAGAGAGAGCAGGACAGGAATAACATTAATCTGACTGAAGCCCAAAATAAAGTGCCTCAAAAGCTGAGCACTAAGTCAGCTACCAATAATATTTCACTGCGGACCAGAGATAGACTACGGCATTTCAGTTCTCAAATTAAATTCAGCTCAATGCGTTTTGTCATGAGAAGTGGTCGCTCCATTGTGCAGAGAAGCTGAACTGTCTGAATTACTGTTGTCTTGGTTTTATGCTTTCTCTAAGTCTATACAACAGTCAAGATGTACATACATCATGTAAACAGAATTTCCCCAAATCTGCATTACAGTTTCTCCATGCAGGCAGTGTATAAGCAGCTGTAGCTACATCATAAGGGACAACTGTACTTTTTAAATTTCCCTTTGAAAAACAGAAGAGAGCACTTTCCTGCTAACTGTCCTGTTCATCATGGGGCGAACACTGAGGTGCTCATGCAGAATATTCAGCATACGAAAGCTTAAGTTTATATGTTTGGGGTTTTTTGGGCAAGGAAACTAAAAAATACAATAATAAGACTCTCAGCATGCCTTTAGTGACTGTGCTCTGTGCAGCTATATTGCTATATGTGTGTGTGTGTGTGCGCAAACACACACACACACACACACACACACACACACACACACACACACACACACTTCTACACATCATTGCAGAAGAGTTGCTAGAACAAGTGAAGCTGTGGGTGATAGTTCAGAAATGTGGAAAGAGCCTAGTGGAATGCCACCCACAGACAGCACAAAACCGCTGCAGGGGTTTCCATTTGCTCATTCAGCAATGAACAGAATGTTTGTATTTTCTTCTGTCTGTCTTTGAATTTGATGGCTTATTGTCAAGTCAATGTTTTTATTATTATTATCATTATTATTATTAGCATACTAGTGACTGCCATAGCTACATTATGTTTTGAGGTTGTTCATCCATTTGTCTGTCCACCTAAATTCAGAAAATAAAAAAACAAACAAACAAAAAAGTCTACTTGGGCTCAAGATTAAGTTGATATTAAAAAAAGATTAAATTGATTTTTTTGTGGTTATCAAAGGTCACAGCGACATCAGAAAACATGTTTTTGCTCAAGAATGAGTTTGGTAATTATAATAAACAAGTAAGTAAAAAAGAAAGGTGCAGATTTAACTGCGAAACCAGTGACTGTCATGGTCCGTGTGAGCAGCTGGGTGTGGCCTGTGTGGATCCCTGCCTCCTGTACCCACCTTACCATTCTCTCACCCGAGGCAGCGCACCTGGAGTTAATTCTGGGCAATCAATGGAGGGTATCTGTGGCCAGCTTCACTGCCACCACGCCACCAGTTCGTCTACCCACCTAAGTTGGTAACAGGCTCCAACTCTAATTCAAGATCAAAGTTCCTTCCCAAAAGGTTAATTCTGTTCATCTGGATGTAGCGTTTTCAGTGGGAGAAATGTTTCGTCACTCATCCAAGTGACTTCTTCAGTCTCAGCTGACTGCAGATTTCCCCCATTCGCACAGTACATGGTTTCAGTTATTGTGCAAATGTACTGTTTATAAGGCTGGGGAAACCTGCAGTCAGCTGAGACTGAAGAAGTCACTTGGATGAGTGACGAAACATTTCTCCCACTGAAAACGTTACGTCCAGATGAACAGGATCAACCTTTTGGGATTTACTTACCTGGATGATTGAGCATGCATGAAGACATTAAAGTTCCTTGCATGCTTACCTTGTCGTCTTCTCTCCTAGCTCTACTAGCCCACTACACCACAACATCATCGCTAAGGTTCACCTTCTGGACTCTGGACACAAACTCAGGCTTCTCAGTCACACTCTAAGGAGTGTCATCAACCGCACTACCTGCCTGCCCTCCTGCCATCCACTTGGACCTCTGCCTCCCCACTCCGAGCCTCAGCCTACCTCCTGCCCAAGTAAGCCACTCCATTCCAGTACTCACTATAACCTCTGGCCCAACCCATCACCCACTAACTCCTTTTCTCTCTCTCTCCCTCTAGTGTGCTCTGCGAGTACCACACCGCCAGTCACCGTTTATGTAATGTGCCTCCGGCTGCCATGCTAGGATTCTCTGCCTTGTAGTGTATTGTGTATTAAGCCAAGTTTCTAGGTTTCGTTCCGCCCCCACACTAGCGTTCCCCCACCAAGCACTATAGTGTATATCACGCCACGCTAAGTTCCTAGGTGTTGTCTCACCTCGTTTTCCCTTTGTCACTGTAAATAAAGACTTCTTTAGTTCAACTATTCTGCCTCCACACTTCATCCCAAATTGAGTCCAGTTTTGGTACAGGCCTCTGGCCCCTTTGACAATGACAGCGCACGGTTATATGTCACCCTATCACAATGTGAACAGTAAACAACAAATAATGTGTGTAAAATTTAAGATATGAGAGATACATTTATGTCACTAGTGCATACTGAAGAGGAAAATAAAGAGGAAAAGTGTGAAAATATTTGTGTGGATATACAGCATGTTATGATAGTAAAGAATACCGAGGCTCAGATGGGGGTTTGTGTGATGAACTAGTTGCTTCTGTTATTTCTCTTATTATCATTAGTTCTATAGCAGCAGTGTAAAATGGACTGTTGTATTACTTACTGCGTGCAAATTATCATGGAAACATAGCACATGTAGTTTGCATTTCATGGCTTCATTTGTTGACATGACTAACAACAATTTTGCATATATAATGCATTGCCAGCTGACAATCTATATGTTCCTCCCAGAGACTATCATGACAAAAAGAATTAGTGTCACTCTGAGAGCTTATTTTAGATCAAAACTCCAGGCCAAGTTATGTGTTCAATGGTAGATATCACAGTGACCTTGCCAGGTTAAAGCGGCACGAAGCAGATTTTATTACTGTCCCTCTGAGCACTAATTAGCTGACATCTGTGTATGGTTCATTGCACCCATACAGTTTATGAATGTTAACTAGCTAACTAGGCTAACTAGCTTTAGCTGATAAATTAGGACTCCACCTTCTCACTTATGTAAGGACTCACAGAAAAACTGTTCCTTCTAAAAAACTATCTGATGGCAAGCAAAATGTGTAATCCAAGTAAATGCATGATCCAAGACCCCCAATTGAGAAAGTGGGCACTTTCACGTGTCATACTGACTATAGCAATATTTTTCCCCAATCTCTATCCAGAAACCATGCAAAATACTACAACATTTTGTAATTTTTTTTTTTTTTTCTCCAGAATATCTTGCACAACGTAAACAGTGTGAACTAATCCTCAATACAATCTCTGGCCAGCTAAGGCTCTCCAGAGAATATACTGTAAGTACTTTGGCTTATTCACAATTTTCAAGCTCAAGCAAACAAAGAATACATTACCTGAAACTTTCAGGTGTTTTAGATGACTCTGTCTCATAGTTAAGCAGCAGATCTACGAGGTGCAGTTGTCAGTGAATGCTGCCAACTTGAATGAATTGTTTAGCTCACTTCATTTGTCTAAATACTGTGTGTATACAACTGGATGTCCTTGTAAATAAAGTATCTTATAGGTTCAGTTATTGCCCTCAACCATATAGCATTAACAGCAAATCTGCTCTGAAAGTAGTCGCTGACACCGGCACTGTTGTTACCGGCCTTAGTGTTCCTGCACCTGCCTTTACTGAACCCACTGGCATCTTTATACACAGTGTCACTTTCACAAGATACTAGTGAGATTGTTTTAGTAAACACTGCATTTTTTTTGCACACTATACTTGTTTGTTTCATCAGCTAGCTAACTATGCCTATTTCTAACAGCAATTTTTAAAATTATTTTTTAGTTATTTTGTTGTTTTAAACAGCTGAAAATCAGCCTGTGACTACTGTATCGGTTTCTCTTTTTGTTTTTAGTTCATTATCATTACACCATGAACAGGGTTGTAGAGTCTTTACAGTTCTGGTGAACAAAACAATACAGGATATTGGAATTTAAATCAGCTCTGAGGACTGCATGTTGGGATATTTAGATTTCATCACTGTTTTAGCATGTGGGTAAGTCAGCTGAATCTTAATGAACCTGCCACTTTCAAAATCTATTAACTGAGAACGTTTTTATTGCTGTAACATTTGAAAAGACTCGTGAACATGAAGGCCTTTCCTGATAACAATAATGTCTGCTCAGGAGTTGTCTGAATCTTCTTTTCTCCTAACTTCTTTCATACCAAGGAGCTGCTTTTAGAGAAATGCTTTGAAATTACTCCTAAATTTAGGACTGACTCACTCCTGATTTTTTGTGTTACATTCATTCTATTCACCAGTGAGGAGCTACTTTTAGGTTAGAGTGTTTTGCAAATAAGGCTCCTGATCAGTTTTATTGATGAGGCGAGAATGAGGGAGGGCTAAGAAGATGTTAGCTAAACACAGTGTAAATGTATGTAGTTACCTTAAGAATATGAAGAAAGCAACATATTAGTTTGTGTGACTGTGAAATCAAAGACTGAAACCAGTCTCGCCTGGACTGCAAGTGGAAACCACCAACAGAAACTCCATGTTTATTAACAATAAGGAACCTGTTAACCTCATGGTACAAACCAGCTTCATTTTCAAGGAATAAGCTGAGTTCCAAGAGCTCAAGCGATCTTGCATTTTTACATCACCCTCTTTGCAAGAAAACAGAATATAACAGGAAATAAGAAACAACTCTCCCTACCCTATCAGTTTTCTGAAATGTCAGTTTCATTCTCTGGAATGCAGTATTTTTGGTTTTGTTGTTTTTGTTGTTGTTGTTTTTTTAAAACATGTTTTCCAAAGATGTTTCTGAAATATTGTCTTTTCTGTTTTCCGTTTTCCGCAATCTCAAACTTTTGAAATTTTTTGATTCATTTTTATTTTTCTAAAATGCTGTTTACTGAAATTAATGTTTTTACAAAATGTTTTTTTCTAAAGTTGCACTTTCTGAAATCTTGCAGCGTTTGTGCTTTTGATGCTTTGTTTTCATTTTTATATTTGTGTTTTCTGTGACTGTACGAACTTCATGCCTTTCAAAGCACTTAAACTGAACACAGTTTAATCTTCAAAATGTCTTCAGCATATCTTCCGCCGGTACAGTTGCCTCCACTTGGAGCGTATGTCAGTGTGCCTTTCTGTACATCTATTGTGAAGCTTTGTGTTTCCGGTGTGCCTGTCAGGATGGGTAAGACTGGTGGAGAGCAGGCCATGCGTTAAAAGCCTGCCTGATTACAGCCTCTCTCTGATGACAGCAGGATCTTCAGGCTCCATTAGACTCACAGATGTGCTCAAACACAGGGCTCAACAGTCTTCACCTCAGAGCCCTTTTAAACAACGCTTCCTGCCAAACTGTTCAGCTTGATGGCTTCACAAGTGAACTGAGAGAGACAGATGCATTTACCACCGGAACTTTCAGACAGAACAGTTTGCATCAGAATTTTTTTTCTTATCGCTGAACTATCCAGAGTAGTCTCTGTACTGATTTAAAGAAACACTTGCATATTCTCATCTCAGAACTGACTGACAGTAGAGTCAAATATGCCACTTACACTACATGCTCTGCTGTTTGCACTGCAAAAGTCTGGAAGTAACACATTTAACAGCTTACTGGAAACATTAACAGCTTCTACGAACCCTCTCACTATCTTGTTGCCTTAATGAGGGAGGAAGAAAGAAAATTACAGAGTAAATTACAAATGTATTTTACATTAAAAAAGTAAATTTGAAAATCATTTTAAATTCACAACAGTTATTATAATAAAGATTAATAAAGATAAAGATTCTGCAACTGTCCCAGGTGTGTTCAAATACAGATTTTTGCATCAGCAAATTCACCATCTTGCAGTGGCAAGCTGAATTGTTTCTTCAAAGCTTTTACTCCACCACTGGTTTGGGTTTATTTTTGTATAAACAAAGAAACTGAAAATTTCTCTAGATCTTGGAAATTGCCAAAAAATCTGTAATTGTCAAACCTGTGTAATAGGGGACTGGGGACATTGCGATAACTAAGGATGATAGTAAGTGAACTAGATCAGTTGAAATGAAAGGGTGCTCAATGATAATGTGGATGCATTTTTAAATATCTCAGTATTTGTTTTCTTGCTTTTGCTTAAAAGACAGCCTCACTCAAACTAAAGATTCCAAGTCTGTTGAAGATGATTTATCCCAACATGGTTCAAGAAGCTTTTTTTTTTTTTTAATTATTTTTGGCTTTGTTAGACTTCACGTGCTCCATAAATGTTAAATGACTTTGAAGTCAAAAGTCCATAGTTGTTAGGGGTTAATTTAAGCCTCTAATGATAAACTGCAAAGTGATTCTGAATTGTGTTTATCATTTCAAATAATACTTTTTATATCACGGTTATTTTCAGTTCCAGTGTGTTTTACCACAAACCTTTTTATTTGTGAAAACTGATTCATTGATCCATGCAAACCTGCACTCTAGCCTGGTATGACTTCATGCTGAGAAAGACACCCTTGTTTAAAATAACAATCTCACTTGTAATTCTAATGCATCGCCATCACAGTAGTTCCCCGTTTCTCATTCTTTTATTTCCAGGTTTTCACAAATTGATATTTGTTCTCAAACATTTGGACTCCACTGTTATTTGATTCAAATGTTACTTTAGCGATGAGTCTGCCAGACTAATGTGTTTTATGTGTGGTAATGACGGAGCATCAAGTAATAAGTTGTACCAAAACACAGACAAACATTCACCACCTGAGAGCTGGTTTACAGTTTTTTTTATTGTGACCGAAGGTGGTGTTCAAACTTTAACAAAAAAAGATAAATAAAATAAATCAGCACAGCAGTAACCATGGCAACTGCAGATAGTATTCATCAGTTGTATATACACAATTTTTTCTGCTCATCCTTTGACCAGAAATCAAGTTTCCCTCTATCAGCAAAACGTGGAGAAGGCAAAACAGAAGCAGCTGTAAAGTAAACACAGTGGGGGTGCTGACACTTATCTTATAGCAGCACTTCGCCTCCTCCTCCACCTGCTCCTCTTTGTGCTCTAAATGCAGCCTTACAGTTTGCTGCTTTTTCTCCATCCTGCTGCGTGATAATACCATTGATTTATGGAGCTGCTGACTCTGGCTTCTAATGGCCTGTTCGCTACAATAAACATCTCAAGGCTAAAAATGAAGCGTTGCCTATTGATCAGCCATGTTTACCAGCTCTGGCACATTGTCTTCCACAAAGGAAAACTTACAAAACAGGTCAACAAATAAGGCAGTGTCACAAATACTAAATACACAGTCACGTTTAGTAAATGCCTGAGTTTTTCATTTTGGTATAGAAGTTCTCGTTTTTGTTCTCAGTAAAAAAGTTGCAACAATGTGCAAAATGTACATTTAAAAAAGGATTCAAATTATTGAATGTAAACATCTTTATACTGACCCTGGTATGAAACACACACACAGAGGCCTGAGTGGCTGTTTAGGTGAATGGTTATTTACAGTGTTCAGAGCTGATCACTCTATTCAGCTGCGTGTATTGCTCCAGCTCGCCCAGCTCTGCTCCAAGTCAACCCGTGCTGCCACCCAACAGGCCCGACCAGCTCCTGCAAAGCCTGATTAGTATGATGAAAGTGGGCTGTGCCATCCAGCCTCCCATGGCACTGTCCCCTGAACCCACTGCTCCACCCCTCCCCTGCAGCTGAGCTACAAACCACACCCCACCACATCTAATCTCTAACTGTACTTGAAAGTGATTAAAAAAACATCAATAAATAATTTTTTATGATCTTTTTGGATGGCAACAACATTTTGTAGCATCATCTTCACATACAAAAGTTAGTCCACATGGTTCTGTGCTGGGACCAGTACATTTTACATTATACATTTTCTTTTAGGTGATAATATTAGAAAAAATTGCAAGCATATTCATTGGTACGTATATAATGTCCAGGTTTATTTAGTCAGGAATTCAGATGATATAAATCAACAAGTTAATCTACAAAGGCATACAGGCCTGGGTGACCTCTAATTTCCTGCTTCTCAATTCAGACAAAACTGGCATTATTTAACTTGGTCCTAAAAATTTTAGAAAGATGATGTCTAACCTGATATTATCTTGGCCTCCAGTAACACTGTGAGGAATCCTCGACACAATTTGTCCATCAAGAAAACATGAAGGACCACCTTTATTCCTCATTCATTCGTTAATCACTAAAATTAAAGGAAACATCCTGTCTCAGAGTGATGCTGAAAAGCTTTTTCATGCATTTGTTTCTTGTAGGCTTATTATGAGGTGGCTCTAAAAGCTCCCTGAAAGGATTTCAGTTGATCCAGTGTGCTGCAGTGAAAGTAGTAACTGGGACCAGAAAGTGAGATCATACTTCTTCCCTATTAGCTTCTCTTCATTGGTTCCCTGTTGAATTCAGAATTGAATTTAACATTCATCTCCTCACATAAAAAATCTTGAATAATTAGGTGTCATGACAAACTAAACTACTGTTTGAGCAGCTGTTAAAGAACTACTGTTGTCATTTTCCTCATGAGGAAACATTTGAAAATCTTAACATTCCAGTTTGATCACCCAGGTAACAGGTCAGGTTCCCCGATGAATCACAATTCATTCTCCTCCTGGATCCTTATGGCTAGATTTGCTGTCACTGTCAGGTGTTTCCAGATTCTCCATCTCTGACGGCCTTCTTGCCAGTAAGTGAAACTTATGAGTGCAGCAGATCCTTTACATCTCTCAGGATGTGGTGGAGGGCTTGCAGCCGATTTAAGGATCCGCTTCCACTTCAGGTGAGCATAGAACTGTTTCCTTTGTTTAATCTCCAGATCACAAAAGTTAGAAGAGCTAATCTGTTTTACTGCATTTTAATATAGCATCTGATATTCCTTGTTTCTGAAAGAGTTTACTGACTTTTTTGCCTTTAACTCTTGAATTGTCAAAGCTTCTTATTGTGATTCTTCTTCTGATATTCACCAGATTGACATAGATGATTCCACACATAAACCTACAACAGAATTCATCACTCTGATGGTGTCTCTAAACTGGGCTCATGTCAGGCCCCGCTTGGAACAAGGGACATGTTTTAGATTTAGTTTTTTACTCTGACCCTGAACATTGACTTTCTCTACTTTGAGAACATTTTTGTTTATAACCACATATATGTCCTTTTTAGTTTATTTTCTGATTCTAATCATCCTTCTGGCTGTCAACCTCTCGCACTTTTAATCAGATAAACAGATACAATTTCTGCTGTTTTTAACCTTGACGGTGCTTTTTTTTCCTGAATAATGACATAAATTTCATGCTGCATTCTTTTGATGATCACTTTTTATGTGTTTTTGATAAAATAGCTCCTTTTAAAAAAACAGAAATACCTCCTCTCCTAAATCCTGGATGAATGACACCATTCAGCGTTTCAGCTGTTGGCAAGCTGAGTGTAGCCCTCATTTACTCAATATCATTAAATAAATGGGCTTTGGGTTCTTTTCCTAGTGTACTCTCGTACGATATTCTTAAATTAACTTCTCTTTTGTTTCTGGGATCAATGAAGCTTATTCCTTAACATTAGCACCACACGCGAAAATGAACACTAGTGTCTACAGTGCAGTAAATCATGTCATACACATTGTAAAGTAGAACATTGCAACCCTCTTTTAATTTACTGAACAATGATAAACAACAAAATAATAAAATGGCAGGTTTCAGTATTCAGGGAAACAAAAAAACACTCAGCAATTTACCAGCTGTACACAGAATCTCCACATATACAGTGTAAACCACCAGTGATAAAACAATTATAGTCCCAAACTAAACCTAAAGCCGGCAGAGATAAAGCCTACGTTGCAGGCTTGTATTGCTCCAGTATAAATCCAAAACGATCTCCAAAACAGAAGTTCTTCACTCAATGAGCAAAAAAGAAATAAATAAACTCAGTACCTTGTGAAACGTGCAATTCCCACCAGATTAATCCAGGCAACAGGTTGTCTTCAGCTCCTTCAGAAACACTCCGCTCTGAATGCAGTAGATGATGAGATGAGGTCCGTGATCTCCACGTGCTCCACAAGCTACCTGTTTTAGCTTCCCACGTTGCCAGAGGTACTCCGAGTGACGCGGGCACTCAGAGTGACTATCTGGGGTCTGTCTGTCGCTATCCAGTTCGGTAACGATCCTCTGCAGCTTTTTACGTCCCACAACTTTAGCGAAACGGCAGTCTACAGTAGTCCTTATTAGCGAACGGCTGAGTTAGCCTCACCTTAACTTAATGCGTGCATGGCCGCAGTAAACAAAAC
>VVHJ01046791.1:0-15001 GCA_015107715.1 Tylochromis polylepis
TACTCCCAGCTGTGCTCTCCTCCTGTGTCCCATTCCCTCGTTATCCCTCAGTGTATTTAAACCCTGTGTTTTCCTTGCCCTGTGTCATGTTGTACCCTCTTCTTGCTGTGCGCCCTGTGATCTTCGGCCCTCGTTTCCAGGTGTTCCAGTATTAGTTATTCGTTTCCAGTGTACTTTAGGTTTCTCATTTGAGGTTTTGGTTTGTTTTTGTAAGTGTTAATTTCTATGAAGAGTTTTCCGGCAATAAAAGCTGCGCCTTAAGTTTAACCTTCGGTCTGAGTGTTTTGCGTTTGGGTCCTACATCCTGCCTGTCACACAGCCGTATCATGACAATAATTCAACATTCAATTTAAAATGGACCTTTTTGCAGGACTTATTTTACTCTTAACTATAACATGTCTTGATTTTGACACATACAATATACATAACTCAAACTCCAGAAGGTTTGTTCTGTCCAATAAATGAAGGAGCCCACAGAGTGTGTTCTTCCCCACCTCTTTGTCTGTGTGTGGTTTCTGGCATTAAAAGTCATTCCTCCCTTTATTTTTAAGCTTGGCTGAGCTCTTTCAATATTCTACATGACCCCGGCTTTGCGCCCCCCGTGCCCTTAGTGCATTGAACCAAAACAGCCCCATTTTCTTTCTCTGCATCTTTTTAGCTGAGTTCATATAATAATAACCTTGTAAACTTTTTACAAGATTACAGACAGACAGAGAGAGGCGGCCGTGGACAAACTGTGTGTCTCTGTGTGTGTGGCCTGTCTCCACTGATTCATTGGTGCCTAACTACTTCATCTCCTCCCTATTGTCCCCTGAATTCCCTTCAGGTCCCCCCACTTTTTCCCTGATCCTTTCTTTCCACCCTGCCTCTACTCCTACTCTCCGCTCTGTGAGAATGCTCAGATGTTAAATGTCACTGGTTGTGCACATACCAAAAATGTCTGACACAGTCTTAAGCATTTATCCTCCTCTCACTCCCTCCTTTATCCTCCTGCATTTTTAACAGTACGGAATCCATTCACTGCCGCGCCTTTGCCCTTTCTCCTTTTCATGCCATTCAGTGGATTCATCACTACACATTTTGCCACCTCCCCTCCGAACTCTACTCTTGCCCTCATACCCCATCCATCACTGGACTGCTTGAGTCTGAGTCAGACAAGCTCTGACTCACAAACCAAGGCATTTGGCCCCCTGAACCCCTCCTCATCCTTCACATCCTCACACCCAAATAGGAACTGAGACATCCGAAAAATAAAATGTCTCCATTCTTCACGTCGGTGTCTAGTAATCTCCCTGCCTGCTAGTCATACATATACTGTGGGCAGCTGCCCAAGAGACAGAGTGACCACAATGGTCAAAACATATAAGCTGACAGGTGTAGGCCCCTGTAGGGACACTGTTGTTGTCCACTGGGTGCAGTTGATGGTTCCCAATCAGTCATGCTTTTTTCTCAGTAAAGTTTTTTAAAAAAGATAGTTAACATCCTTTTGAAATGATTCTGTATAGTGTATAAAGACTATTTTCTTAAGAAATCAGAAATTTGGCTTTCATCTTTCTACAGAGCAAACATTCTCCTTTGCTGATTATGAGTCACTCATGTCTCAGCAGATTTACATTAAAAGGCCGCCTTTCACCTGTTTCAATACATCTATCGAATTCCAAATCTTGATCTGGATACCCCTGTTAGCATGAACTCCCAGCATGGATAAAGATTGATCACCTGATCTCAAAAACATTGCCCTTGAGCAGTCAGTGTTACTGGTTGTTACCTGTCAGGCAAAACTCCCCTTCACTTACTTTGACTGTATTATAATATTATAATAATATACAATAATCTTAATCCTTTATTTGCGTTTGATAACCTTTTTTTTTTAAAAAATGTTGTCCAGATGTTGAACACCCCTGCAGCTGTGGTTAGCCAAAAACAAATTGAGTTAACGAGTTAGAGGCAGAGAGCTGACTGGGCTAATTGCTCATTACGATGTTTCCCCCTGCACACAAGTTAACAACCAACAGGCATGCACATTGGGTAAATAAAAAAGCCGCCCCTGTTAAGTGTCAGTTAAACCTTACCTGTCAGCGAATCTGCAGATACTGGTATCCAAACCGAAAACATGACGGTGAGAATCACAAACGACCATTTAGACGAATTCATACTTTCTCTCGAAAACAAATGACCTCGGAAAAAGAGCTTCATGAGGAGAAGAGTCATCCTGGAAACATCACCAGACTCCATTACCGCATCGCAGCAGCTCAGAGATTCAAAGTTGCGTTTTGCTCTAAAGAAAAAGAAAAAAAAAATTGCTCTGACTTGGCAGGTGCTGAAAATGGTGAGTATCCACAAATCAGACCCAAACAAACCGAATCCTCGCGTTTCAGTTCCCCATTTTATGAAACATGCAGTTTAAAAAAAAGTCTCTGAACTGCCACAAACTCTTGAGTTTCCCTTATGCTGTTGCTTTGGTTGGTTTCAAACGGAGCAGGGCTGTCTCCATCAAAAACTTTCGGCTACCATGAAAACGCGCACAGCAAACGACGCTCTAAACTTTCCTTGTCTAAACTAGAGTCTATTTCTAAAAACCGAGGGCGTATTTTTAAACCAGTCTTTCCTGCAGGATGTTGTCCAAAGTCTCTATCCTGCCCACAGGTTCCCTGCGACTCCCTCAGACATTCCCCTGGCTTTCTTCTCCCTCTCCCCCTTTCAAACACGATTCAAATTCCTCAACTCAAGTTCTTTCCACCCTCCTCCTCCTTCTCCTCCTTCTTCACAGTCTCCCTCCTTTTCTCAAAGGATGTGAGAAACTCTGCGGCATGCTGATTGTCTCGGCCCAATCTCCCATTCGCTTTTTAATTACACAGGGATGCCCAGAAGCTGTAAATGTCTCCGTAAATCAACAGTTTCCCGCTTGAAACACTGTTTCAAACACAAGCCTGTGCATTTCCAGTGTGTGCAACATGACAGATAGCATCGTGTACATATAATAAGAAAACATTATGTTACAGACCTGTCTTTTTTTTAATAACAAAGTTTTTTTCCCCCCTAATAAACATTTATTTTTTATAGCGCTCTCAAAGTTAATTGCTTATACACATCTATTAGTTTTCTGTATACTGTTTTATAATAATTAAAACATATAAATGTTTAAAACTACTACTATTAAAATACCATATCCAGGTTTAGCAGGTTGTTTTATTAATTCTTCATTATCTTGCTGCTGTTTAAAACATTTGAACATGTCGATTTGTTATTTCAACCAGCCAAAAGCAAACGGAATGTCAGCAAAAAATGCATGAATGCATTACAGAAAAATATTCAAACTATTTGTGTTTGCATTTATTCCACTCTACACAAACAGAGTTATGTCACCATCACGATGTCTGGGAATTTGTTTGAAAATCCGGATTCAGTCATAACAATTTGAAGCACTCTCAGCTGTAGTCTAAATAACTGCGGCTTTCCTTGATTCACATCTAAGTTCATGCTGTAGATCGCGATGTCTGAGGTGTGTTCTGTGTGTTCTGTGTGTGCGTGAGGAAATGCTTCTTGATGCGTGAGAGAAGTCCCTGCAGAGTTCACATATCATTCATGAATGAATTGATGTGCTGTGTATATTTCTGTTTTTGTTTTTTTCCCCCACTGAAGACAATGAGAGGGGCTGGAACTCAGGTTGCGCAGACCTCAGTCCCACTGCCCCTTTAAGAGTAGCTCTGCGGACAGTGTTGTGTTCCCAGGGCTTTTAATGGAGACAGAGAGCCACTGAGAAAGACCCCATTGTATATGCTCTCCTTTCAATCGGGGCTTGAGCAATGGTGCTCTCACTGCTCCCCGATAGAAGCACAAAGAGGAGGGAGGGAAGAGGGTCGCAGAGGGTGGTCCTGCATAAGAAAGCGGGGTGTTCAACTCAAAAACAAAGTTTCGGGGCTAGATGGACCTGGAAGGAGTGAATGTTTGGGTTTAAAGGGGGATGGGCATCAGCTGTAGGACTGGAGGAGTTTTTAGGTTCAAGTCACGCTAAAATCCAGGAAACTTGATTCATCACACACCAAGAGCCAAAGATTTAAAGACTTTTACACGAAGCTCAAGTGGATTAACAGAATTAAAAGCTAATGGTCTAGGTTATAAAACATTTAACCGGCAAAACAAACTATATGGGCCCCAGCTACTCACAGAGTAGTACTGCTGAGCTCATATCCCTGATAATCTCAAATGCTTATTAACAAAACAACCTGTCTCGAAGAAGAGTGTCTATTGGCTGGAAGACATGAGAAACACCTTCCTGCTACTCTCCCAGCTACACATCCCCCCGGTGGTGCGGATAATGAGCTGAGGGCCTCTTCTTTTTCCTTCTCCTTACTGCAGATTGGACAGCCAAACTGCTCCATTCAACCTGTTGATACACTAAAATAGACTGTAGTGACTGACTGCCTGAAGTTGAAGGTTCTTCTGCCCCCTGCTGGTGACATTGTTCGAACTGCAACTGAAATAAGGGAAGAACAGTCCTGAGAAACTCTCTGAACAAACCTAACTGAAGACTAACTGAAATTAAAATATTACAGCTATAGCCCTGTAAATAATTTGTGAGAATGCTATCTATCTATCTATCTATCTATCTATCTATCTATCTATCTATCTATCTATCTATCTATCTATCTATCTATCTATCTATCTATCTATCTATCTATCTATCTATGACTTTAAAGACTTCTTGGTGATCTGTATGTTTGCTTTGGAAAAGGTTTTATGTCCAGTGCTTGTTCAGAACAAGATGCAAACCCCAGTAAATCTTAAAAATTGTGTACTGATCATTTAAAGGTGGTCAGCTTAGGCCCCTGTCCCAAACTGACCTCCTCATCAGTCAAACCCGTTGGTGTTTTTGTTATGACTTGAGTATAGCTGCCAGTGGATCTAACACTGACATTTAATGATAAATCTGAGCTATACAAGAGTGTTGTGTGAGCTCAGATTCACCCAAATGTACAAAACCCATTGGGAAAACATTTAATTTGAGCAGATCAAATGCCTAACACAGGGCAAAAACAGCACAAAAGCTTAACAGGGTGAAAAGGTGATGTCCTCAAATAGTAGAGTCAATCCCCTGGTTTAAATCAAACTGAGCCGCATTCCATCAGACTGAAGACAGACGGACTCGACTAAAAGCAGAAGGTGAAAGTTTACTTCAGTCATTGAGTGTAAAAGATTTTATACACAATACGTAATGTGAGGATTTTTTTCTACACTACCAAATAATTTGAAAGCACAGTTTAATCAATATTCGTCCATCCGTACTGATATCACTTTTTATTTTAAAGTTGACTAAACCAGGCCTAAAACACCAGATAGTATTACTTCAGGTTTGTTCTTTGCTTTGAGGGGTGCCCAACAAGATTGAACCTTGCAATGAGAACTTCATGCTGTCTGTGTGCTACAGTGTAAGATCCTGTTTTCTGTCACACATGGAGTTCAAAAGGAGGACTGATCTGTCTGATGGGAAAATAAAATTTCCAGTGGGATTATCTGATTTTATGTCATCTTCTGGCTTTGACTAACTCCTTAATAGCTGTGCTTGTCATGAACTCTAAACAGAGACGGATATGTCTGTGAACAAAAACCTAGAAACACTCATCAAGGGCCGCAGTAATGATTTCAAACAAATGCTTTGGCATGGTGGTGTTGCCATGTGGTATGTTACATATTACTGTTTCTCTTGTAATGTACTGTACAGTTAGATGATTGAAAGCAGATCACTAAGCCAGAGGTCACAGATATAAGCCTCATGTAGTCAAGGGGTTAAAGGTGGAATATACAATGTACATTCAAGGTGTGTGAATATTTTTACCTCTGTTTGCAATTTTAAAAAAAAACTTGCTTGCTGAAATCTGCTTCCTGTATTTAGCCCCCACATCTTTCAGACTACCACCACCTTACAACCCGTTTATTGAAGACCTGTCTCATCAAAGCATGAGAGTGTCTCTCTAAGATCCCTACTGTTACATAACGTCATTCTAGCAGCGATTAGCAAACCCCGAATGTCACAATGAATAGCATTTAATCTCACTTGGATATATGATGATGAAAGACATTTAATATCTTAGAGGTGGTTACTTGGATGGGGCCACATATCCCAGGTTTGAACAGATTAAAATCTTGGTTGGGCCTATCCACAGCAGTGCAACAACAGGCTTCCAGCTGTGCAAGAATAATCCCGCTGTTTTAATCTCTCTGAGCAGGAGGTGATCCAAGCCGTTGTTCGGAAGCCATCCAAGGGCGCAGGGATATGCTAAGATACAGGTTTGACAGGTTTAACAGTTTCATGATAAGCCATTATACACCTCTCATATTTTCTGCGTGGAACTGGAAATTGAAGCTTGTGTGTGTATGTTGCTCAGGGAGCGTGTCCAACATGACATCTGGTAATGGTTGCAGTATAAACCATGAATCATCTTTTTGGTGGGATTTATGCCTCGCTGTTATGATTATTTGGGCCTCTTATGCTCATATGATGTTTATATGTGCATAACCAGGCATGGCTCCAATTCCACTCACAACAGCATGGGTTTAAAGAGGCAAGGCCTAAATAGTGGGGATTATTCTCTCTCCCGCTTCTCCCTCTCCCTCTTACCCTATTTTTCAGCATCAGTGCTCTGCCTTTCATTTCAGTTCCTGTTGCTGTGATGACCACAGACATGAGCACAGCAGGTGTTCATCGAGGCTTCCTCAAAAAATATGGTAGGCCTGCTTCTATCCTTTCATCCACAGTAAACCTCTCTGCAGTCGTCATGTGAAGTGTGATGTGAATGTTTTGGTCTGATTTTGTTTACTTCATCTTTTTGTGCTCATTCTGCACATTAGGCCAAAGTTAGTAATTACATAGGCGTTTTGAAGCTCTAAGTCGCTTTGCTGTCAAATATGACACAACTGTGTCTTGCTTATTTTCTGTGCTTATTTTCTCCAAGGTGTAATAAATTCTTAGTGTTTATTCTTTGAAAGCCAGTATAGATTATATGGCTGCTGACTTCACAATCAGTGGAGAACAACACTGTCTCAGAACACCAATCCAGCTTTTACATGAGCGATGTCAGCCTAAAAGCCAGCCAGTATGATATAATCAATCCCAGATGTGTTTTTACAGAATGACGACATGTTAATTTTCAAAGCCAAGTCATGAACCGGCTCATGGCCAGTGTCTCTTTTTACTTATATTACATCTGTTTTTTATTGCCCTTATTTTCATTTCAGAGTGGTGTCACAGTTGATAACAGTTAAGTAGCTATTTTGGTACTTCAAATGTTTTTCTTTCTCTTGACTTGTGCAGACTAATAGCGCTAATACAATTTAGCGATATTAATCTATAGGTTGAAATCTTTAGTCAAATTAATGTAGTTGTTGTCATGTCAGTGCTCCCAGGTATAGTAGATGCCATAATAACAAACAATCAATCAAAAAAAATTCCTATACCCCCCTCTCTTGCTCGCTTGCAAATCCACCTGTTCAGCTTTAATCCGCTGTATGGAGAAACAAAGTAGATCTTGCCTGTCAACATGCGCTCACCTTCTATTGTCTGCAGTCTAACACCGTCGTGTGTGTCCTGTCCTAAAAACTCAGGAAACTCATTGCTCCAAAAATTAGAATATTTCAGTTTCTTTTTAATACAAAAAAAGTATTACATCTGATTCAAGCTGTTTCTATTGATTATTGATAATTATGGATTTGCCTTGTTTCAAGGACAAAGATATTATTATTATTATTATTATTGGTACTGTTGTTGTTGTTTTCATAAGTTAATGCTGCGACTTTCTCTGAGTGTTGTAATTTTCGATCAGCGTGATTTTGAGGCTGTTGTTTGCGCTCTAAAAAACCCCCAAACATTTTATTGTACATTGTTATAGTTGTGTTCATGTCACTGCAACAAGTCTCCAATTATATCACTGAAACTGACAAAAAAAAATTTATGTTTGTGAACATTTCAGTGAAGCTAATGAATGTCTTGATAATTACAAGCAACCAACCAACCAAACAAACACCACTATAGTTCTGGAGATACAATGCCAGCAGTAACATTAGTACCAGAACATAACATAACTTCTTCTCTGTACTTTTGCTGCAGTTATGTTTTTACAGTTGTTTTTCTGAGACTTGTTTGTCAGATTTGGTTTAGTCAGAAGTCGGATTTAGTCAGAAGGACCTCCTGTTCAACTTGTTTTGGCTGTTCTGGCACTTTTCCCATTACTCACTCAAGTAAAAAGTGTGTTTTCTGACTGCATGAAAATAAATTTAATCTCTCCATCTCCTATTTATGAGCCTACTTGTACTGTTTTCTTTCCTTTTTCCCCCCTTTTTTTTCTGGAGGCGGCTTCATGTTTAAGCAGTGGAAGGAGAAGTACCTTGTGTTGACCATAGAGGGAAACCTGCTGGTGTGTCGGGATGCAGAGTCCCCTCCAGACCAAGTGGTAGCACTACATAGCAGCTGTGACTCAATTGCAGAGGGACGAGAAATACTTGACCTGCCCAAGTTGCCTCCAGGGGGCAGGAGGGACTGCTGCTTTGCGCTTATCCTGCCACAGAACAAGTTCCTGCTGCTGCTCTCAGACAACCCAGACGACTGCACGTAGGTCTCTCTCTCTCTCTGTCTGTCTCTGTCTCTCTTTATCTCCCTCCCTCCTTTACCCCATTCACTATCAGTTTTTTTTGCACATGGTGGCATGCACACACACAAACATAAATTCTGAAATTTAGGTCTCCTTTGCTCTACTTGGCAAGTGATTATCAGACTGGGACAGTAAACCTTCTCCTGTGCTGTTGAAAAAAATAAAACATTGGATCTGTTTCAAATATCATGACATGTCATATCTCTCACAGTCTCTGGCTGAAGGTCATCAGGAAAGTGAGAGAGGTGAGTTCGTTAGCAGTGTTTTGTCTGGTCCTACTGTTTTATTTAATATTGCGTTTATCTATGTTGCTCACTGCTAATATGTGAGATTCCTGTTCCACTTGTGGACTGTTTATTTCTGTCATATGATGACCTTTACTTTTTCCAATTTGCTAGGGTGTCATGTCACCCCTGACACTCCAGAGACAACGCAGCCTCACTCCCTGCATCACAGATAGAGATCCCCTGCCCGACTCTGCCAGTGATAAAGACCCCGGGTCACCCAGGGTTGGTGAGGGCACCCCTCCTTTGACTAGGGTCACTGAACGCGGAGGCTCCTTCAGAGAGAGAGGGCAAAACCAAGGTCAGCTTTTAGGTCATTTGTAATTACTTGACAGTAGCTTGAAGCAGGGTGCTGATTAATTTCGCAAAACAGAAACAACAAGACAAATAAACAAAAACTGTAATATGGTTAATTCACGAAGTAATGTATATAAAAGGATTCATGAATAAAACAAATGGGGAAGCACATTCAAAAATTTGACAATACACGTTTCTGAAGCATTTATGCCTAAAACTACACATTGCATCTTAATTACTGAAGCTCTGATTAATTTATGTGCAGCTTTTAATTTGCTAAATGTGATGCATTTAGACAATTCATGTTCGTCTTTTTTTCCTTAATAATTTAGTGTTCTGTTGTTTTGAGTATGACAGATGGTGTCCTTAAGCACCTAACAAAGAGCACACAGAGGCAGAGTTGGGGTTAATGGTATTTTGATCTAATTTTGAGTAATGAAAAATATAGCTTAATTGTATTTCTATTGTGTTCCATTTAATTTAAGTAGTTTGTGGATACTCAGTCTAGTACACACATATACACTATTGCCAGTAGTAGTATAATAGTATTATAGTAGCCAGTCAGTATAATATATACTGTCTGGCTAGTATAAAGCCAAACTACACATAAATTTGTGAGTTTGACAACATTTACATCTTTTACAGCAAATGTGTCACGGCGGTCTCTGCGTAGTGTTTCCGTGGCACCACCTCACCGTGTGTCCGACTGTCTTCGCCATGGCAACAGCAGTGATGCCCGGGCAGTGAGGGCAGTGTGCTTACTGATGGGGGGGGCAGCAGCCTCCTCTGCTTTGGGCTACCTCAATTCTTGCTCCCCCTCCTCTCCCCTTGCCACAAGAGCCCCAGAAATTGCCCCCGGCACAGGGGGCTTCTCTGAGCTTTCTGCCGGGGGCTCCTTCCACGCCTGCAGCCAGGATGTCGATTCCCCGCACTTTAACAGCTTCGACTTTGAAGGAGACTCCGACTTTGATGCATTTGACTGTGGAGGATTTGCTTTTTAGTTGACAGACCTTTCAAATTCCTTCTACTGATATTTGTAATATAAGGGTGTTGTTATTTACTAATCAGCTGTTGGGCAATCTGTAGGACTAATTTAGCAATTAATAAAGGTGTGCTTCCTGGCTTTATGCCAATGCTCCTCAGGTTAATCATAAATAAGCTTGACTCCTATAAACGCTGTCTTGTATCACTTTTTCCATGCCATGATGGCTTGATGTTAACTGGGTCAGCAGTTTGATTCCAGTCACACAGACATTTATAAGAACATATTAAGTCTCAGATTTAGATTTGTGTCATAAATTTGAGAAAAGATGATCTCACTGAATATTTTCTTCCCATCCACATTTCCTCCAGTGTCTTCTGCCCTGCTTTTGGAAATTACCCTTTCACCTATGTGCACAGTGTAATCATACATGGAATGCAGTTTAAAGGTGAACACTGAATAAATCCTTCTGTCAACATGACTTGGTGTCTTTCTCTCCAGATCAAACTGCTATTTGTTAACTGGCATAGAGCAGCAGTGCAGACACAGGCCAAGGTTTGGGGAGGAGGGACGTTGAAGCAAATTTGTACAAGAGGGGGATATGCATAACCTGAAAATTCACGTGCTTAATGTGTGCATCAAGCAGATTATTATAGTTAAGACATCCATTCATTTTTTTATCATGAGTATCACTTTTTTAATTATATTATGACTGCCATGAAATACCTAAAGTCTTACTACTTGGCTTTACTTTACTGTTTGACAGCCAGGACAAACAGTAAAGTACAACTTTTTCCCATCGGTGACCCACACTGAAAGGAACAAGTTGTACCATTTCTTGTAGATATAAATCTGACTGAAAAGACAAAAAACAGCTTTAGTAACAGCTAAAATAGCAAGGGTATTATATCTCTATCACTGAAATCAGCAACTTAAGACCTAATTTTAAGAGTATTATTAATATGATATTGCAGTAGCTGAGTACAGACTTTAACTAAAGTCAACCAACACTACAACACCAAGTCCAAAAAATTTGGAGTGCTGAATAAACTGTAAACGAAAACATAATGGAATGATTTGTAACAGCGTTATAGACCCATATTTTATGTGCAATATCCATCCATCCATCCATCCATCTTCTTCCGCTTATCCGGGCCCTGGTCGCGGAGGCAGCAGCCTAAGCAGAGAAGCCCAGACCTCCCTCTCCCCAGCCACCTCTTCTAGCTTGTCCGGGGTGTTCCCAGGCCAGCCGAGAGATATAATCTCTCCAGCGTGTCCTGGGTCTGCCCCGGGGCCTCCTCCCGGTGGGACATGCCCGGAACACCTCACCCAGGAGGCATCCTGATCAGATGCCCGAACCACCTCAACTGGCTATGTGCAATATAACATGCCAAATTCTTAAGATACGAAAATGTACCATTTTAAGATAACTGTTAGCTCATTTTGAATTTGATGGCAGCAACACAAAGTTGGGACAGGACCATATTTACCACTGTGTAGCAACCCAGACTCTTCTATCACAACGTCATGCTGTTGTAGTAGGTGCAGAAGGCAGTTAATCTTTTATGTGCTGCTCTAAAACCCATATATACCTTTTAGCACTGTTAGTGCAAGCTCCAAGTTCCATAAGCACTAATGTACAATACCTGCCATCAAAGATGCAGGCTTATGAAGTGCGCATTGATAGCAACATGGATAGTTCCTCTCTGTTTTGCTCCAGAGGAGGGGGCATCTATGTTTTCCAAAAGGAATTTCAAATTTCTTAGTCCATTTTAAGTGAGCTTTGTCTCTGAGAATATGGTTGCATTTTTAGATAATGGTCACATATGGCTTCTTGTTTGCATTATGGAGCTTTAACCTGCACTTACGAAAGGCACACCGAACTGTGTTCACAGACAAAGATTTCTGGAAGTGAGCCCTTGCAGTGATTTCCATGAAAGAGTCGTGCCTGTTTTAAATGCAGCACCACCTAAAGACCAAAGATCACAGGCATAAAATATTGATTTTCAGCTTTGTCTGTTGTCCATAGAGGTTTCTCTAGATTCTAGGAATCTGTTGATGATATTAAGTAATGTAGGTGATAAGATATTCCAAGTCTTCATTATTTTACTTGGAGGACAATTATTCTGAAATTGTTCCATAATTTGTACGTAACATTTTATTACAGATTGTTGAACTTCTGCCTATCGTTACTTCTGAGAAGTTTCTATTTACTTTGTACACAGTATCCCAGTTTTTTTGTTTTGTTTTGTTTTTTGAGTAACGAGTTTGCACATTAACATTGGGTTTATTAAATTAACTGTCTTAAACAGCCATCTGGCTGTCTCTATGGTGTGTAGTTAAAATGTAATCCAGCTCTTTTTTTTTAAATAGTTCTACAGTTCTGGAACATTGATTCCTCAAATATTGTGTGATGTTAAAATTTAATTCAATTTTATTTAAGTGACAAATCACAACAACAATCACCTCAAGGTGCTTTACATTGTAAGGTAAAGACCCTACAATAATACAGAGAAAAGCCCCACAATCAAAAGACCCTCTGTGAGCAAGCAATCGACAGTGCGAAGGAAAAACTACCTTTTAACAGGTAAAAAGAAACTTGTGGCAGAACCAGGCTAATCGAGGAACAGCCATCTGCTGTGAGGTTGAAGGAGGCAGGCTGGATGAAAGACACACTGTGGAAGAAAGCCAGGGATTAATAATGATTAAAACTAAATGCAGAGTGGTGTATAAACACAAAGTGGGTAACAAAGGTGAGTGAAGAAGAAATGCTCAGTGGCTCATGGGAAGCACCCAGCAGCGTACGCCTATTGCGACATAACTAAGGGATGATTCACTGCAGCATTTTGGATCATCTGAAGGCTTTTCGGGGATTTGTGTTTGATTTGCCTTTCTAGCAATCCCACAAGTTTTCTCAGAAAGTTTTCTTGATCTTACTTAAACGTCACCCTGGCAACTGCAGTTTCCTAGGCAAACTTGCTTTGCTAACTTCTTGTTATCTTCTCTTGCTTCACGGGGATCAGGTATTTTGTTCCTATCATCATTCCAGAACCTTACCTATGGTTTGCATTGTGTTCTCACACAAAAATAGTTTAAACTGGTTTACAAAAATTTAGGTTAATAAGCAAAAAATGACATTTAGTGAATCTTAATGGTATTTTAAATACGAATCTTCAGAAAAGAGAGGAAGTTGAGAACGCTTATATCACATAGCTCACAGTTTCCTATTACAGAGCTTATTACAACAGTCACTGTCTCTTCAATCTTTGTCAGAGTATCTGTCTATTTACCTTGTGTGTGCCCTGTCAGTGTTGGGATTCTGTTTACTTTTGCATCTGGACTGATGTATTTTCTGGGTTAGTTGAGTTGTTTGCCTTTGACTCCTGCATTTGAAACCATTTCTTGTCAAGTGATAACATAATAACAGTTAAGATAAGAAAATTTAAAGAGCGTTATGGAATTTTCTACAACTGTGATCTTGGCAGGGCTAATCTTAGCTCTACTGTGGATATTTAATGTAAAAAACAAAACAAACAGGCGTCTACCTCCTGGACCCACTGCACTTCCTCTCATAGGAAACCTTCTACAGATAGACAAAAAAGCACCTTTTAAAAGCTTTGTTAAGGTAAGATTTCACTTTTTAAAATATTTTTGCTGATTTTTAAGATGTAAAATAATTTTTCTTGTAATTTGAGGAGAGTGACACACTTTCTTCAAACACACTAGATTTAACTTTAACTGCATGTTGGCATTTAGACAAAACTTTATCTGAATACTTATCATTTCAACAATTCACATCTCTTTAGTTCAGTGACACCTATGGGCCAGTGATGACAGTATACCTAGGCTGGCAGCGGACAGTAGTTCTGGTAGGATATATTGCTGTGAAAGAAGCCTTGGTGGATCAAGCAGATGACTTCACAGGCAGAGCACCAACTCCATTTCTACACAACCCTAACAAGAAATGTGGTAAAAAAAAAAAAAGATCACTTAAATCTGTTGTCTTTGTCAAGGCACAAGTGATTTTGTTTCCTAGTGCTTTGATTCTTCCATGAATCAGCATGGCTTCTCTTCCATTTCTTTGATAAATGGTTTAACCTTTCAGGTATAGGGAGCAGTAATGGGGAACGCTGGCATCAGCTGCGACGCTTCACACTGACCACTCTAAGAGACTTTGGGATGGGACGCAAGGGGATGGAAGAATGGATCCAAGAAGAAAGCAAACATATGAGGGCCCAGATGCATAAAATAAAAGGTATAGTTTCAGGTGCTGAAAGGTCATTTCACATGAAGCTGATGTGAAAAGGGTGTTGGAGTTAATTGTTAAATGTTGTCATTGTTGTGTCTAAACTGTGAGTCTTATATTCAGTTGTAGGTTTAGAGGAATTCTTTTGTGTGTCTTCCCCTCCTGTAGGTGTTTTATTGCAGGTACCTTCATGAGAAGGGGCCTGGTTCCTGAGCTATAAGGAAGTAGAGCCTTTTCTTTATGACCGTATAGTGCTTATGTGAAGTGGACCAGTGAAGGGGTTAAGCTGTGTGTATATGTTAAAGATCTGGTGACCCTTTGTGATGGAGGTGATGCCGTTGAATGTTTACCCAGGAAGTCATGAATAAACACACACTCACACGTGCACATACACACAGTGCCTTAGCTTTTTACGATGTACCAAATGGATTACTGTGTGTGTGTGTGTGTGTGTGTAAATAAAAGGACAGTGCAGGGGAAGCGAAGTTTGAAGTCGTCTGGAGTCACATGTAGATGGAGCTTCCCTTGTGCAAGTAAAAACGCGATC
>VVHJ01046797.1:0-20301 GCA_015107715.1 Tylochromis polylepis
CGCAAAACACCCCCCCCCCCCCCCGCGCCCCCCCCCCCAAAAAAAAAAAAACCCTATGGAAATAGGCTCTGATGACATTATGGGTGAAGCTGGAGGAGAACACAGAAGACGTAGGGACATGGGGGAGGCGAGAAACCTGACACAGCTGCATAGAGATGTATGAAAACCGCTCGAGGATTTAATACTGTAGTGAAGGAGCGGTGCGAAAACTCGAGTTCAGGGAGATAAATGTATACTGGGGATTAAATGTCCGACTGATTCACTGATCCAGCCGAGTCTTTAGTTCATCGGGCCTAGCTGTCCTTAAATAGATTTTAATTTGATGGCTCAGTGACGAGCAAGATTTTCCCCCCTGTAGGCAGGCAAATAGTCCAAACAGATGAAGCGGAGGTACAGCATGACCATGTACACAGCACTTAATATGTACAGGGCATACCTATCTGAAAAGCAATTTTCACAGTGCCGTATACCTCAGATGTCTCGATACTCCTTCCCCTCTTATCCCCTCTTTCTGCTGAAGGGGAAACGGGCCCTGTGGTGCAGTCAGAGATATAAATAGAGCATGGTTTTATTTCACTCTCATAAACATGTAGATTGATTAGGGTCATTTTCCGCTAGCCTGCCTCCATCCACCCAAGCCTTTGCCTCCATTAGTGATGAAAACCTAGATTTATTGCCACGTCTGTCACTTCCAGACCATAATTCACTGGGCCCCTGGCTGGCTGTTTTTATGTAGATGAGCCACAGGAGTAAAGCATATTAAAGGCATGTGTCTGTTTGTCCGTAGGAACGCATACAGGTCGCCAGCGGAGTGTTGTCAATCAGTCGCCTGACCCTGACTGACACCGGCATGTACCAGTGTGTGGCCGGCAATAAGCATGGTGAGGTCTACTCCAATGCAGAGCTGCGAGTTATAGGTAAGACCCTGTCTCAGTTTACAGAGTGTGCAGGGATGCACACACAGTTCAGCATGTGTGCATCTCTGCTTGAGATGTGTGTGCGTGAGCGTTTGTTTTCAAGTTTGCCCCCTCTTCAGATGACCTCTGGCCTCCCTCTTATTGGCCACTAATTGAAAAGCATTAATTATAAGATGAATGCATCCTGCTGACAGTGATGTATGCTCTGAGCTGCTTTGTTCACCAGCCTCGCCCATCTGCGCTGTCAAGCCCGTCACTCTTCGCTCTTTGTCAGCAGCCGCCCTCATTCACCATTCAACCTCCTGCGTGTCTCATCCCGATCATGTAGCTGATTGGGCTCGGGCTCAATACACCTGGTTTTACTGGTCAATGGTGAGAAAAAAGAGGATGTCAGGGAGGTTATCGGACAGCGAGCAATTTTTTTTAAAGCAGTTTTTAGTGGGCGAGTTGTTATGAGAGTATGATCACACAGTGAAGAGATTCGCATGCAAGCCTGTCTGAGAATAATAATAAACTTACATCAATCTCTTCAACCCATCAGCTGTGGGCATTACTATTCAGCATTCTGATTACTAATTATTCGCATTATAAAGCTCTTTAATCCACTGTCATTGAATTACCCGCAGCAATAATTCAATGTATTTGCAATGTAATTGTGAAAAACTGTTGAGCCCCACATTTAAAATGAGATAAACGATCAGAGATAAATTGTAGGAAGGAGAAGAAAGTGTGAGGCTTTTACAAATACTGGCTTTAACATGCTGCTCTTGTCTCAGCTGTTGCCCCAGATTTTTCTCACAATCAACTGAGGAGCCAGACGCTGGTGAAGGTAGGAGGAGATGTGCTCGTCGAGTGCAAGCCCAAGATGTCTCCTTGGGGTGTGATCTCTTGGCGGAAGGGCAGCGAACCACTGCAAGAGACCAACAGGTAGCACGTTTGCTTTTACGTCAACATGAGAACTGCTGTGCTTTTTGCATGTGCTGTTATTGATCTGAAACACAAATGAAGACATGTCTAAACAACACTCGCCCCCTTCCACACCTCTCATCTGGTTCTCATTTAAGCATAACGCTGTAAAAGCCTCCAACACCAGTGTGTTGTGCGGCTGGTTGCAATAAATGATGAGATGCACATATTTTAATAACAGAAAATGTAAATCACTGGCACATTAGCACATTTTCAGTGCCTGTTTGACTCAAATCTTTTGACAAAGACAACTGCCTGTGTGCTATTTAACCAATAACTGGAAAGTTCGATTCAATTCAATTTTATTTATATACTGCCAAATCACAACAGTCACCACAGGCACTTTATATTGTAAAGTAAACACACAGCGTCATCTGATTCAGCCAGAACTCTAAACTTCAAATCTGATTAGCTCAATAGTAAGATTAGTTTAACCCAGTGCCTTCCCACTATGTGTCAATAGTAGGTATTTTTCCCGTCTTTGTGATTAGCCACAGAATTCCATTGAGATTCCATCATCTCCGATTGTCTCATCACTGCTAGTCACTTCCTGTAAAGTCATCATCACATTTGGTCATCATCACTAATGACAAAATGTCTAGCTGCAAACCCTAAACTAAAGAACAGTTTTTGAAATGGTGTAAAAAAAAAATTCATTGTGTCAGTTAGAATGATTCTTTTCTTTTCTTTTTCATCCGACTGCCAAGACTTTGGAGAACACTTAAAAAGAAAACCAAAAATTCTGATAGCAAAGGGTTAGCGTTAGAAGTACAGGTAAGATCATCACTAATGACTTAGTTCTCACAGGGTTAAAAGGTGTAGGTACATGCATTTACGTATATGAATAGGTATATAACCTATTCATATACGTAAATCATAAAAGATATGTTGTAAAATCAATCACAGCACTGAGCGACTAAAGATGCAGGCAACCTTAAAGTGACCACTATACTGCTGCTTTCTCAGAACTGTCATGAGTATGAATGAATATACCGTTTGGCTTGCATATTATAACATAGTTTTAAATTAGCACATGTTTTGTATGTCCGTCTAGGCCTGAAATCACAAAAGAAAATGATTTATTTGTTTTTTTAGGCATTCAAAAGAACAGTGTCAGTGTGCACCACAATGCTTCAATCTCAGAGGCTTATTTTGTCGCTGTACTTCCATGGAGAGATATTGATGCACTCCTTAGATGTGGCTACACTCGGCTAAGAATAAAAACAGCTTGAAGCTGAACTGAGTAATGGTTAATGGGGTTTACCGTGTTTTATCTCCAGCTTTTTAGTGGCGGCCGAACAGACCGGCTGCTGAGTAAATTTCAATGTGCTAATCAAGTACTTTTCACCTCAGCGGGACGAGAACAGCTCCAGAAATCAAATCATTCAAGTTCTGTCGCGTTTCTGAGCAATGAGGACGATCTCAGCATCCAGCCACGTTTGACCCCTGAAATGTCAGGTGTGCTACACGTGATAACTCTTGTCACTGTCGGTCTAGTGTGCGTCTGTCTGAGTCCAGCGTGAAGTCTGGCCCAGTAACCTCACTTGGAGACAGGGGTCGCCCATTGGGTGTCACCATTCTAGCATGACCCGGCTCTGACAGCAGGGCTGTGTGCACAGTGTCTTGCCAGGCTTTGCATATATACAAAGCAGTGTTGTTGCTTGTCAAACACAGTGGCGGGGAATTTGCATAGTGGTTTCGCTGCTGGTGCCCTTCACTTGCCCTGTGCCACTTCCATAACAAACTTAACCTCACAGCACATCGTGATCCTGTTGTTTGGAACTCATACTTTGGATTATTTGACATGAATCGACGTTGTGGCGAATGAAGCGACGAATAAAGAGGCAGAGCTCGAAGTTAAATAGATGCTTTGCAATTCTTTGCTTCCCTGAATTTCCATCACTGCATACACTTGTCCTTCACTCTTCTCACTTACTGCCGACTGTAGCTCACACGGTGACCAACTGCTGAGATAAATAACAAATGAGTCAAGATTTGAATCATTCAAATATAATCACGCAACTACTCCTGAATAATTGAAATTAGAAGTTTTTTGTGGGCGAAGCTGCAGCAGAAAGATAGATCTACTGCAGCTATTTAGTTCTTCAGTGCAGCACCAAGTCTTAGACTAATGGACATTTAGTAGATGGATTTCTTTAACGCCGTCTTTGTTCTGGTAGTTTGAAAGTCTGTTTGATGCTCGCTAATGTGTTTTAATGCTTTTACTCGCACTAAATAAATGATATTTGGCTGAGACCACCTGTGCCGCTGTTCCAAAATGAAACAGAAAAGAAGCACAGATTTGAAATTAAAATTCAGACAGTCCCAGCTGTATTACATTAAAAGGAATTTTTTGATATTTAAATTTTTTTGCCACCATAGCAGACTTTAATGCCAACTAGGAAGTAGAGTAACTTGTTTGTGGAGCATGAAAACACATGCCAGACTCTTTTTCCCATCAAGTCCTTTTTGTCTCTCAGCTGTGACCACTACATGCGCACACGTACCCACACACTTCTGCGTTACATGACACAAAATATAACATGTTAAGCATCTATTGTGGTAATCATCAGAGAAGTTTCTTTTTTAAGCGGCTGCTCGCTAATAGCCTCCGCCTGTAGGTCGACTACAGTGTTTATTCTTATTGTGCTGCTTGTTGTGAAAATGATACAACTTTGGTGAAAACGGATCGCATCCTGATATCACACATTAGTTGTGCGATAAGCACAACTGCTATGCTCCTTCCCTTTACCCCCCCCGCCCGTTATGTTACGCACCTATACAGAAACATGCAAAATCATGAGAGGTGGCTGTGAACCCCTTTTGTTGAAGATTAATTGCTTTAATTGCGTTAGCGTGCCAGAGTGGCTTCAGCAGAAAGGGAACTAGTGTCACCAGCTGGGCAATCCATCTTCATAGCAGTAGCCCCATTTTTTTTTTTTTTTTGTGGGAGACCAGTGGAGGGAGGGAATGTCTTATCTACCCCAGACAACCCTGCAGGGACGAGGTTTAGATGACATCAGCTGGAACAAAGCAGCTGAGAGCGCAGAGTGGAGCAGGTCTTGCTGATGAGTGTGTAAGTGGGCCGTGTCAGGCGCGGAGAGCAGCCTGCAAAACACGTCGTTTCAATATGTCACCAGCAGGAAGAAATCAAGTTTGTTAGGCCACTCGCAGCAGATGCGCTCAATCAAGTGTCCTCTCACGAGGCATCGCAAGATGTGCTGGTGTCCCAACACTGCTCCCTCTTGCATTAAGCGCCATCTTTTCAAGACCTTGAGTATTTATCTCTATCGGCTTTAGAAGGCATGCAAATGTTTGAGCTATTATTCCTTTCAAGGAGGTGTTTAAATCCCGAGGGAGGCATTAAAGCTCTTTGGGTGTGGCAGGTACAAGTCTGCCACTTTTGCTTCAGACTCTGCAGCATCTTTGCTTTGTTGCAAAAAAAGAATGGATAATGCTGGACTTCACATGAATGTATAATCAATATGCATTTTTTACTCTTTAACAATCATTATTAGCCCCCGTCCACCTTTCTGTAACACACCTATGTACAGTCAGTATTTCAGCTTCTTTTTTAGTGAGCACAGTCCAAAAGGTTATATGCCTTAAAAAGGTCTAAGATGTGGCAATGTTATGCAAATACTTTATGCTAAAATTAGATTTCCCTTTTTGTAATATATGTTTTTTCCCCTCACAAAAGATATCCAGACAAGGGGAAACAATACAGAACCTGCTGGTGGCTGGATTCCTGGGGAAGCAATATTCAGTCCTTTGTGTGTGTTATAATCAGTGAGGGGAGATGGCACTCCATGAACAAAATGCACCCGGCAAACTGCTGCCAAGTCAAAATGCCAGTTGGGCTCCTGTTGTGTCTGTATGTGCAGAACACAGATAATATATAATATGTATAAAAAATATGTATTGGTTAATTGATTAAAAAGCCTGACTATTAAAACCAAACTAAAATAACTGTTAAATACTGATTTGTTGACACTGATTTGGGGATTTTAAATAGATTAAAATTATGAAAACAAATTTAAATCATTTAGATTTTATTAGATTAAAACAAATAATATAATATATATATATATATATATATATACACACACACAGTAGTTTAATTTTATTTATTGAACGCTTCACTTTTTAGACAAGTTATTTTGTATGTTTTGGCTCCTGTGACATCGTAATTTAATAACTTTTAGGAATGAATAAAATAATGTATATCTTAGATTAGCTTATCTTGGCTTAGTGTAGCTTTGAGAATTACTTCTTGAATTCAAATTGTTTTTATTTGATTTCTGAAGTCATCCATATAGGCTAAAAAAATACCAACAGTTATTTTTAAATAACTGTTAAAAAAACACCAGCTCGTCACGTTTACCTAACAAAGCAAGTTAACTGAATTGGTGAGTTAACGTAAAGTAAGGGAGACAATTAGGTGTGATGCTCCCGACCTCTGAAAAAAAAAGCAAAATGGTGACACCAAGGCTGCACAATTATGGCCAAAATGATTCTCATTTATTTTAATCAATAATATCACAATTTTTTATCATAATTATTCATTGATTTTAGTGACAAAATGTAAAAAAAATGACCCTGCTTTTACATCCATATACCTGTTAATATACACATCTTCGAAGCAAAATAAATTCAGCCCTTTTTATTTATCTAATTCAGTGCAGCTCTTATATAAAAAATATGAATGAAAAATTGTCAAATTTGAACACAAAATTAAATCAACACGGCACTGTTTTTGCCTTTATGCTAAATTCCGGTTAAATAAAACATCTTTGCAGACAAATATGAATTTATCTGATGTAAGTGCATCTCTTAAAGCAAGATATAAGCTCTTTCACTCCATTTATTGTACGTGAATGATGGATGTGAATAAAGCTCGAAGCGAGTGAGATCCATCTCTTTTCCCCCTGTGACATTTTGCAGAACCCAGAACCCACTTTTGTCCAATAAATTGACAGTTTCCTTGAAGTCTTCATTACTCACCGTGTTTAGTGGACAGATGTCTTTGGGCAAATGGAATGCACTTTGTGAGTTAGATAGATGCACTGTTGTGCTGCTGTGCTTTTATGGATGTCTGAATTGATGTTCCACAATTCACACTACTAACCATTGCATTGTTTCTCTTGGCCTTTATTCATTAATTTGAGTGAAGTTAGCATACTGAAGTTTGTAGCATCTTTTCAGGTGGTTAAATAAGTTAGTTGTGTTGCTTTGAGGTACAGACACACAGCGGTCTTTGCCTTCTTCTTGGTTAACATCACCTGTGCTAAATCCAAAGTATTTCTAAACAGTGGTTTATGATCCGCTTCAAAGAAATAAGCTGTTCGTCTTCTGCTGTGACAGATATTTGAATTGTGTGGTATATCTGTCTTTTAACATAGTTTTACTCACCCAGACTAGTCCTGGAAACCACACGCTGCACAGTTCAGGGAACAGCTGTGATTGGCACATCTAGGAATGTGGTCATTTGTTGATTTATGGAGCGCTTGATTTGCTTTTGCTATGTATTTGGCTGGTGGAGCATGAATTTTCAATATCATTCGATCAGGTTAATTCAATTGTGGGAAGCCAAAATCGTGATCAACATTAATATTGGATTATATGTGCAGCATCTATGTGACAGTCAGAGTCCTCCAGTCAAGGTTTAACGATCTAAACATACTACCTACTCTAACCCTAACTTTGTATTCTTGTAAAAAAGTTCTCCTGTGTCTTAAGGGATAAAAATCCTCATTCTGACATACAAACATTTTTTTTAATTATATTTTTTTCCTTTCTGTAAAAAACAGACTTTGGGTTTGGGGCTAGGTTTTTCATCAGTGACACCTTAGACGTAACAGAGCTGAAAAGAAAATGTGATTTCACCAACCAAGTGGGACCTCATGGTGGGTATGTCTAACGTTTATTTGCAATTAATGGTTAACTGTAGCAAGCAACCATTCAAGTGACATCTTTGAACAAAGACAGAAGGCTTGTTTCCAAGGGAACATCTGCTTAAAGTTTTTTTACCTTTTACCCACATTAGTGGTTTTAAACGATTCCGAATGTTAAGTCACACAACTTCCAGAAGAAAACATAAAGAATGCAACTGCGGACTAAGTTGGAGAGGATGTAAAATGCCACATTTCAGACTAATTGACATTTGCATGTCTTTGACCTTATCTGTGTCAGTATGTTTTTATAGAACTGAGCTTTTATTCTTTCTATCATTGTTTTTTTTTTTTAATTTTTATTAAATAGATAAGGTTAGGTCATGATGAATGTAATTGGGGGAAAAAAACACGTTGCTGCCAAGAAACTGTCTTAGTTTTGCATTTAGCCATTGATCAAAAATAGCTTTATTGGTCTAGACAGGAAATGCTAAGACAGACCATTAATCTTGCTAGAAAACTCCTCTGTCTTCAATGGTTTAAGGCACCTAAATCAACACTGTTTTATTCTGTAAGTGTACTCTTGGTGTCAGTATCTGTGTCTTCATCAATAGTGGTCGCAGCTTAATAGTTACTTAGATACCTTGTCTATGTAACCAGGTTTAGTAGGAAAAGTCAGAACAAAAGTTTAGCACTTTCTTGCTTCTACACTTTATTGTGTAGATAAACGATGGATGTAGCCACAGGGATTTCACCTACTATTTGATCACGTTCTGTGAAGCCTCAAGCTTTCTGTTTTTGCTGTGGCCATCTTGGTCTCTTGAATCTGGACATGACAAGCGAGGGGTGGAAAATAGATCTGAGAAACTGATGGACACTGCACACTTACAGCTTGCTTATCACACAGCACACCAGCCCAAAAGCATAACCCCTCTTAATTGTCCTTATTTACTCTGATGAGGACTATAATTTGCAAAGTAAACATCATGTTGTAATTAATAAATGTTGATCGTGACTAGCAATTTAGACCATAAACTCGTCTGACAAGCGTTTACTGGGGTCAAAGAGCAAGCAGGAACACCACCATTTTCCCACAGACGTTTACACACTTTAAACACAGGAGTCACCCCCTGAGTAGAAAAATTCATCACTTCAAAGAACACATCTCCACTGCTCTAGAATCCAGTGGCAGGATGCTTTACAACACTGCATCTGACACCTAGTGGTGTAAGGCTTGGATTCATCTGCTCGGCCATGGAAACCCATTCTATGAAGCTCTCTGCACACTGTTCTTGAGCTAATGTGAAGGCCATGCGAAGTTTGGAGGTCTGTACGATTGACTCTGCAGAAAGTTGTGGATCTCTGCGGAGTATGCACCTCTGCATCCGCTCTGTGATTTTATGTGGTTTACCACGTTGTGGCTGAGCCGCTGTTGTTCCTACCTGCTCATTAATTTTAGTGTACTGGGTGATTTTGAGTAAAGCAATGGGTAACGGGATTTTGTCACAATAAGTACACAACCCAAAACAAACACCAAAAATATACAGAAATGCCAACCTCTTGGCAAGAATCCATTAGATAGATATTGTCTATCATAAACTGACAAACATTATGTTCTCTGAGACATGTTTCTCTGTCTAGCAATGATTATAAAATTATTCAAATGGAGCATGGAAATCACACATTGGTTATTGATGAAACAAATACTCAAGTTGAAAATGACATACAGTGCTGTGAAAAAGTATTTGCCCCCTCCCTGATTTCTTAGTTTTGTTTTGTTTTTATTTTACCTGTTACATAAGGTAACAGGTCAAATAAAATAACTATATACATAAGAAGAAGAATATATTTATTAAGAAAAAAGAGCAGAATAAATAAATGCAGATTACTAAAAATACTGTAGCAGCTGTAGTGCGGAGGTGATGATATATACATGTACAGTGTGTGCAATGATTGTGTAAAATAAACTGTCTGAGACTGTGCCTGAATCTGCTAGTGCGGGTGTGGATGCTCCTGCACCTCCTGACTGATGCCAGTTCCAGCTGTTTCAGATCATCAAACAAATTTTAATATTAGACAGTGATAACCCAAGTAAATACAAAATGCAGTTTTTTAACTTCTGATTTCATTTATTAAGAAACTAGTTATCTAAACCTAACTGGTCCTGTGTGGAAAAAATGGTTGCCCCTAAAACCTAATAACTGGTTGTGTCACCCTTGACAGCAGGAAGTGCAATCAAACAATAACTAGCAATGAGTCTTTCACATAACTCTGGTGGCATTTTTTCCCACTCTTCTTTACAGAATTATCATGGTTTTCAAGTATCATCAGTGAATATCGCAAACAGATTTAAATCTGGACTTTGACTAGGCCACTGCAAAATCTTTTGAGCGTCAGGACACAAGCTGATTGCCAGACGTTCTCCTTCAGACTTTCGGTAGAGAGCATGGTTCTATAAATTACATGTCATCAAGGTCCTGAAGCACCCAAGCAAGCTTAGAGCATCACACTACCACCGCCATGTTTGACTGTTAGTGTTAAGTAGTTTTACTCCAGATGTCACAGGATTGAAACCTTCCAAAGAGTTTAACTTTTCTCTCATCAGTGCACAGAACATTTTCCTAAAAGTTTTGGGAATTATCAAGAGGTTTTTGTCCATGTGACATGAGCCTCCATCCATTTTCTTCAGCATATGCAATTCAAAAGAAATCAGAGTTGTGGGGGAGCAGGCCACCAGTCTGTCACAAAGAGAGACAAACCGTCATGCACAACTGAAGTCAAGTTAGAATCACCAGTTAACCTAACCCCATTCATTTAATTGTATTTACTTGGGCTAATTTTGTGTAATAGTAAACATTTTTTGATCTGAAACATTTAAGTGTGACAATTATGGAAAAAAGTATAATTGTATAATTTGTAGAAAACAAAATGACGTAACAACAACAGTCATTAGAAACCAAAATCAGTGTTTTGAGGGTGGGATTCAAAGTCACACTACAAATTCACATTCAAATTATATAGACTATATACATATTCTTCATTTACAGCTTTGTAGTTGTCACATTTGGGGACAAATAATACGATGAATGCTGTCAAAACAGAATGTTAGCTTGTTTTCAAATGTGACATACATATGAGAACAAAATGTGGGCGATGTGGGCACCACCAGCCTTGAAAGACACCTCTTCTGTCCACACTCAGTGACGAGCCTGAATAAAAACAGCCATTATTCTTTGAGTTGAAATTTGTGTTTAACGTGTCCAAATTACACTCACCCTTGTCATAAAGGAAATACTTATCAAATCTCAAAGTGGCCACATCTGAGCAGCTTGACACACTAATGGACCAGTGGTTTCAAAGTCAGGGCAATTTACTTTGAGAAATCAAATGCTGTTGGGAAATTGGCCCAAATGTCAGCTGCTGCTTCCTCTCACATTTCTTTTTTTATAACTCGTCACAAACCAAGCTCAGATCTACACTTCAGACGCTCTTTAATTCTGCTTTCTACTTTTGCCAAAGTATTGACACACGCATCGAAGAGCAAGCATGAAAAGTGAATCAGTGAGAGTGAGAAATTACTATTGCAGGATGTTCTGTGACTCATTTCATGCCTGGAGCAGAATTGAAATCATCTGCTAGGCATGTTTAGAGAGCTTTAAGTGGCATCTGTGAGTGTCTGAGCTTGTAGGTGAGGGGCCTAGCACGACAGGTTTGTGAGTGCCTCGCTGAGTTAAAAGTGAGACGGTGTTGAAGAGTTTCCGTATAGCCTGGATGTTGATTAGTCCATTAGTCTGCAGGAAGAGAAGCACTTGCTGTAGCTTGATTGGCCAGATTTTATCTGTAGTCATGACCCACTGCCACTCTGTCCGTCCTGCATATTATATATATATATATATATCCCTCCTACATTGGCGCAGCAAATAAGCATGGCTGTCACGTAAATGAAGAGATGTCTCGCTGAGTGATCTCCATTTATAGACCCATCTGTTCAGCCAGACGCACTCCAGAAAGAATCAGTGTCAGGACTACACCAAAACTGCAGAAGAGGCATAGAAGTGAACTTTGCATTAATTTGCTTATCACACATCTTCCTATCTTTCCATAATACGTTTTTTTCCCTTAGCTTTTCAAGGATACTTTAATAAGATGCTCATCAAATGTCTCAGGGCTTACGTTTATGAAGACTTGGAATTAATAAGCGCTGCATGGAAAACAGGTGTGTTTTCCAGTGCTGATTAAATGATCTGTGTGAACGGACACCCCTCCACTTCTATTTCCGTCTCCTCTTCCTCACGCTGCATGCTGTTATACTTATTAAAAACATTGTTTATCATGTTTAAATGTCACTTCACATTTTTACTCATTAGATCTGTAATTTCCTCGATTGGCTGTAATGGAACATCTGCTTGTAAAGCGGAGTTCTGACTCTCTGTGGAGGTTAGCAGCGTGAACGAGCAGCACCAGACCTGAATGCTGAAAGTTTATGCACCCAGAAGGACTTGTTTCATTACTCTGCCTTCAGGAAAGGTTTACTACCTGACACATCTGCAGTGGACAGCTGACTGGTGCTTTTCATTTTGCCTTTGCCTACACCTCTCCACCTTGTCTGCAGCTTATAAAAGTCACGCAAAAGAGTGTGGTCCCACTCGCATGAGAATGGGAGCAATCCGAGGATTAGTGCTGTGCTGATCCTGGCAGCTGCAGACAACACCCAACGCTGTTCAGAGGTGCCGGGTAGCACACGCAGACACACACACACACACATCCGCATAGCAGATTAAATGTTTTATTTATCCAAACATGTCTCAGAGTTGGAGCTGCTCAGGAGGTGGAAATAATCTCATTGGTTGCTTTAAACCTCAGTGGGCAGAATCCTACATTTCTTTTAGAGGCAGTGTCAGGTAAATGGCTAAGTTGAATTAGTAATTAGAGTGATTTACTAATTCAACTGTTTTAAGGGTGAATATCATCTTTTTTTTATTATGAAAAAAACATAAAGGGGCTACTATAATATCAAGCCCACACGTATGCCTTAATAATAGTTTTCTAACCATTAGTTGCAACATTTCAAGAATCAGTAAATGTTCCTTCTGCCTTGTCTTTCTTCATGATGTCTGTAAACCTTTGCTACTCACTGTCCAGGAAGTCACTTCACAGCAGATGAATGTGAATCACTAGTTTGACACATTTATGGCTCTAAGCAGGAGGTGACTGTACCATGTTGGACTAGATGAGCATGATCGGCACATTGATCATTGTGCTCTTAGCACGAGTAGATTATAGGCATGTTGCTATGTTAGAAGCAAATGTTCCTACAAGTTGTGCACTATCAAGTGTCCAGTTTTATAATATAATAGTAACTTTTTCTGGCCTTATTTGAAAGTGTACGGTGGAGAGTGACAGGAAAGCAGAGGACATGCAGCAAAGGGCCACAGGTCAGATTTGAACCTAGGCCAGTTGCTCTCAGCCAGGGGGGTATATGGTCACCTGCTCATCCCAGTGAGCTAAACCAGCACCCATAATAGAATAGAATAGAATATGGTATACTATAATATAATTGTTTAGACACTTTACATTAATTTGATTGAAAGCATAATGGTGTTTAGTTCACAAAATCTAAAACAATTATCCAATCAAACCTTATTACAGTAAGTAGGGACAGGGGGCTTGTTGAGCTATGTTGTGTATGGGACTTTAGTGATAGTATCACACCCCCAGGAGCAGCACGTGGCTGTGTGGCCAAACTAGATTACTACATTGTAATATATTCATTATGCAACAACTCACAAAAAGCATTTCTTGTTCACAAGTGGCCAACTGTAGGACTGAAAAATGAAGCCAACACAAAAGTGCCAAAAAATAAAGAAAGAAAGAAATAAGACTTCCCACTTGAACCTAGCTCAAAAAACTGCTATAGATTTTCATGTTAAAATGAGCAGAAATAAACAACTTTACAGGCTGTTTAAAACCAGTAGCTGTTTGCTTGTCCCTGAATCGGTCCTCTCAACCATCTCTATATGGTTGCTTTTAGCCTTCCTGACTAATGTAAGTTGTAAAGTGCAACCCTGGTGTACGGCTTAAAGTTAGCCGAGTTAAGCATAAGTTATGCAGATGGTTGTCATTTACATGTTCAGCATTTAACTAAACTCTAAGGAAGAGCTGTTAGGTTTTTTCTTATAAAAAATTTGCTTTACTGAGACTTTCACTAACCAAAATTAGCCACACTTTAAAAAACAAACTGAATTATAAACCCATGGTGCTAACCAAGTTAGCTAGTCAGCATTAGCGTTAGCTAACATGTGCCCAAGAGTATCTGTCATCCAAAAAAAGTCATTCATGATTCAAGAAAATAAAATATGAGCCAACCTGAATACACAGCAAAGAATATGCACATTAGTGACACACTCTACAGTTAAATTCTTCTTTTTATTATTTAAAAAAATGTTTATTTTTAAAGCTCGCAACGCAATATCACGGAAAACGTGTAATAGACACACTGGTCCACCGTGTCTATTTTGCTCTTTGCCTTTCCAAAGCGTGAACTGTACACACATGCAGTAAACTGCAGTAACAGCAGAGGGAGATATTTTATTTCAATCACGGGAAAGTGTTTAAAGATCAATAAAGCTTAATGAATGAATGAATTTACTGATACTGGGTTGCATCAGCAGCCCAAACACAGTGACTCTATTTTCTGAGCTTTACAAATGAACATTTTTTAAATAATAAAAAGAAGAATTTAACTGTAGAGTGTGTCACTAATGTGCATATTCAATGGGCCCTGAATTGTGGAAATTATGTGATAATAGTAATTTACCTGCTTTTATATAGAATTTTTCTAGTTTCATTAAATATTTGCTTTAGACAACAAGTCACATACAGTGCTTTATTCTGTTTACTTCAAGCACTTTATTTACTTTATATCTATAGCCAATTTAAAATTGTTAACCTAACATGCATGACTTTGGACTGTGGGAGGAAGCTGAAGCATCAAAACGAAACCTGCACAGATACAGAGAGAACATGTACTCCACATAAAAGGCCTCAGTCAGGGTTGGAAACAGAAATCTTGTTAATGAGGTATGGTGGTATGGTGGTGGAGTACTAACTGCTCCACCACCATGCTGCCTAACATTACAGAATTAGCTGCTCTACTACACATAAGAACTCAACCGAGAATCGGGTAATTTACAGATTATTTAGCACTAGGTTCTCCGCAAACATAAGTGTGAGACTGACGAAGGCCGACAATTTTTCGGCTGTCCCCAGTGCAGTCACAAACTGTTCTCTTTCACCAGTGACACCAGACCAACCAAATATCCACAGCGCTTACAGTATCACTGCATCTGGATTCTGACTTGGAGGCATTCGGGCGCAGCTTTGCATCACTGGCTCCTCAGCCAGGCACATACACCAAATGCCTGTAGTACAGTAAAGAATTTCTGGTAACCATGAGCGTTCTCCCCTGGCTTTTTCTGAAACTTGCATGTTGTTTGCCAAACAGTTCAAACAGTATTAACCCTAACTCTAATTCTAAAAGACTTTTTTTTTTTATTTTTAACAGCAAAAAAAAAAGCACAAAGGGATCCTCTGCCTTTCTTTTATCAAAGTAAAGTTGTTTTATAATCAAATAAAACAAGTCAGTTTTCTTGTACATTCCCGATATTTTATATAACACTAGCACTATAGGCCTACACTCAAATATAAGAACAAGTCCCTGCATTTCATGGATCATGGATTTGTGATAACGCTTCCTTCTCCCTGGGGACATGTTGGCTTTAGTCACACAATCTTTTGTATGTAACCATCAAACATCAGCATCATCAAACAGAGAATGTGAAAACCATGTCTATGCCACTGTCATTGTTAACTGCACAATGGCAGAGGACAAGGATGAGTGTGTGGTATCTGTATATATTTTTTGTTATTCTTGTATCAAAGATGCACAAAAAGCAGTCTGTGCTTCCTGTCTTAAAACTGAAAGATTTCTTATCATATCATATCTCATCATCTTTTTTTTCTCTTCATCTTTTTTTTTTAGCATCAATAGCATCTTAAAAGTTGGTAAGTGTAGCGGCAAGCCATCACGAATGCTGGTGTGTTCTAAATTTTCAGGAATGATACTACAGAACGATTTTGCCAAGTTAACTTTTACTGAACTACTGAGCATTACGATATAATGTACGACTGCATTACCGTATGTCTGTCATTGTGTGCAGAGTACGAGAAGAGAATTGGGGAGGCAGAAGAGTGATAGAAGGCCAGAGGAGAGGAATTTAACATGCCTCTGATGCCTCTTTGACTCCCTGTAAAGGTGATCAGCGTTGAAGGGCACTGACTTGATGGACAGAATGTTCTTCGGCCCTTGCTTGTCAGTCATGATCACAGGCATTAATTGATTTTGCTGTTGTATTTGGAGACCATCAAAATGATTTGGAGATCAATTTGCCTTGCAGGGATTGTGGCACTACCTCCTGCGGCCCACAGCATCACTCACAGGCAGAATATATCCTTTAAGCTGTCACTATTTCCCATCACGCAGTGCCATACATTTTCAGTCATCTATCAGTCCGGCTCAGCATTTGCTTAATTAGCACTTTTTACTCTTCAGAGCAGGAGGGGGGAAGGTTATAAAAGCTGTGCCTGACAAGAATCCCGCTTTTGACTGAACTCAAATAACACTCTGAAGTGCGGCAAAGTGAATTCTGAGATGTTTGCCGAGATTAGGTCAGAGCCCCTTTTACCCGTCTGCATCCCATGTAGTGCTCGCCGGGATTATTTTTATCTGGAAGACAGTGGCTGATATCATTTTTCAAAGTGAGAATCTGCCAGCGCAGCATGAGTAATCCATCTTGGTTCCTCTGACAATTTCCTGTGGAACATGTGTGTGCTCTTTATTCCTGAAGGGATACCACAGCACACGAGTGGAGATGAATATCTCTGGAAGGGGAATAAACCATTGGAGCACTTTGTGATTAAAGGAATCCTCTGGAAGCACATACACAACGCCCACCGTGCGGCCCGTGCAGATAAACTCCCTCACCTCGCAGTGCAATTACCAACACAATCACATCATGTTCCACTGGTGGGAATTAAGATGTTCTCAATCAGGTTGCTTCATTAAGACACCTTCCTATAAAAAATGCACACTTTTACACAACATTTATTTTGAGAGGATTCATTTGCACCAATGTCCTCAGACACTAGACTGTGTGTGTGTGTGTGTGTGTGTGTGTGTGCATAAAGTATGTGTGGGGGGGGAGGCTTTTGTGTTTTTTTTAGGTTTTTTCATTTTAGGCACTGATAGTTTAACAGCATTTTCATGGTTGGGGATTTCTTGGATTATACGTACCTTTTCTCCTTATTGCTGAATTGGGTCCATATTTGATTTTATTCATCTCTGCATTATCATTATTAAAGTTTATCTTTTACTCGTTACTTAGGAAATAAATCTAACAAGCGCTTCCCAGGGACAAAACATCCAGTATTCAAATGGCTCAACAAACTTTACATAGAACTACTTTATACTGTTGAAAACAGAAGTATAATTCCTGCAGTACCCGTCAAAAAAAGCTACACACACAGAAATAAAAAGGAAAGAAAAGGAGGATCCATCCTTGCTGTTGAAGCTATGTGGAAAAAACTTGGCATTTCCCTGCGTACATTATGGTAATTCACATTGGAGCTGTAGCAGTAGTGTGCATTTCATAGAGTAAGAGATTAATACTTGCGTTGCAGCCCAGCACCCCCCTGTCCCCTGGCCACGTTTTTATAAAGCTACAATATTGCCAAAGAAGCTTTAATTCTAACCGGTGCCCTGGAGACAAGTGTCAATACACAGCGAACCAAAAAGAAAGTCTTTCAAGTACTGTCTGCAACTTACTCCACTGATAATGGAGCTAAATTGGAAAAAAAATATACTATCAGCACATAACCCTGCCTCAGGTTGCATAGAGTGTCTTTGTTGAGACTTGGAGAACGAGTGCTTATTTTGTGTCCATCATTCTTAATCATTTGCTCTGTGTTAAAGAAGGAGCTCCCTGCAAAGAGCGGTCACAAAGGCACTCATTATATTGTTGCTGAGCTTTGAGTGACACCTTCAAAAGATCCCCTGTCAGGTGGGTATTTTCTACATGATTGATGGTAATATTGTGGAGGGTACCATTTTTTAGTTTTTCTGTTCGTTTTTATAGTTCCAAGACTTGTAGGGTAAACTGGTTGGATAATTGAGCTGCTTAATGACGTCTAACACACACAGAGAGTGATTTGTGCTTTTTGGCAACTGAGCGTTTTTATTACGATGAGACTGAGCACTGACTCAGCAGCATATTTAAGGCACCGCTAACAGGTATATTTCTCTGCTTTCACTCTAGTTTCTGAGACGTGTCATCTTTAATGGTGAAAAGTATGTTAAATTTCTCACATTGGTTCCTCATTATGCAGTACTGTAGTAAGAAGTCGTGTTTGTGATACTGCAATTTTTTGTGGAAGATAGGATAGGTTAGCAAGACAGCAGGTGATAACAATTAATAGAAACTGGACCTTTCTCTCTCAGTAACTGTGCACAGATGTGTTCATTTTTCATTAATTTCTGTAAGGTGTTGCATACATGTATTTTTGGCAGCTGTCTTAGGTTTTGGATATTTTTCTTGTTCACTGCTCCAATGGCTGGTAGATAATAGAACACTTTTCTTTTAATTTTGATGTTTTATTGTAGCTGACAGGTCCATTGCTTCCACCTTCTGTCAATAGTCACAGGTTACATTTAAGGCGCAGCCTGTGGGACTGAAAAATGAGGCCCACGTGTAATTGCCAAAAAAGTACCCTTCTCTAATGGCCACTGGTTTCAAACATGAGTCAGTCCCTATTGTCTCCCTTTATAGCATTAAAAAGCATGTTTACTGGCTCAGAAGAAAAAATGATTTCGGCCTCTAGGGATCATTTCTCCCTACTTTACAACTTTATGGTGTGTTAAAATTCATCTTTCTGGATACTGAACAAAAAACTCAAGAGTGAAGCTGTCCTTTCAAATTAGACCTGGAACCAGGTCGTCACTGAAACTCTGAGCAGTCAGCCGAGAGACGAGTGTACAGGAAATGCAGCTACAAAAATATTTAGCTCACGCGGTCTCATCAAATGTATTGCACCTCACAGATCTGGAACAGAAACTCAGAAATTCCTCCAGGAACAATGAGGCAGTTTAACGGCAGAGTGAAATAGGTCCTCAGCAACCTCCTTTTATATGCCAATGTAGCTGGAATACAACCAGCTGACAGCCAGTTAAGTCTGGTCCCCTACTGCAAAGGCATGTATTGCAAAATGAGCTCCACTCATCAGTGCAGACTTCACTCACACTGATTCGAACATGTTGGTAATTTTTCTGCATTTAGAAATTTGACAGCAGTTATTTTCAAACCTTCACCAATCTGTCTGAAAGTGGTTTTAGTCAGTCTGAGTCACACGGAAACTGCTTGGAGACAAGTTGCCTCCCACCAGGTGAGCCAAGCAATCATCTTGATTGATCGACAATTGAAATTTTTCTCAGTAACATCTGCCAGTGACACTGAAACCATATCATGAAGCACTGATTTCTTTTTGGTTATACTACACCTGCCTGTTTTGGATAAAGGCTTTTTCAACCTAAACATCAACTAGTATGGCAGGATATTTACTGGATATCACTATTTCACTGATATTCATCTGACAGCTTTTAACGGGCTCTTACTCAGTCAGTTGCCACAGGCCTGTGGCTCATGTGGCTAAAGAAGAGTGTAGCGGACCCAAGGCAGACCCCACGACTCGGCCATGTTGCTCCACATATTTTTATTCATAAGCACGACACACTTTACACACGGTTGCAGTTAAACAAACACCGGCTGCAGCTCTCCCGCTGCCAGCCGCACACCACAACAACAACCCCAAACCAACACTCAGGACCCCTTTTATGGCTGGCGAGGCGTGATTGCTGATGCCGTGCAGGTGAAGCCATCTCCACCGCACGGCACCGCAAGCCACGCCCCGCCACAAAGAGATATTAAAAAAAAAACTATGTCGAGGTTGAGTAGAACTGCTGTTTCATCAGCAGTTATTTCTTCATCAAAGTTTGTCTGACACTGTGTTTGGCACTTTGGTTGACTCTTACATAGCATGTAGTATTTATGTGGGCACAGCTTCACATTTTAAAGCTGTGCCCACCACAAAGTTAATCATCTTCTGTCCCTCTGCTAATGCTTTGATCATTTGCTGCAGCTAATGATCCATGCGACAAGGTGAGAGTCAGTGGTACAGGTCTGACTAGGGGAAAAAATCAATATCAATTATACCTATATTGGAGAATTGTCAAAACTAAATGCCCAGGTGTCCCTGTCTCACCAGTGTCTGCCAACAGCTTTGACTGAAAAAAAATTTCAAAAAAAGTGCATACCTGCTTTATCTCTAATTGACCATTAACCTTGATGCTGGCAGCGTTACAAGAAAATAGAAGGCTAGTTTGTTTAGTCACGATGCTGCATGAAGCATCTGAGAAG
>VVHJ01046797.1:20321-32360 GCA_015107715.1 Tylochromis polylepis
GTTTTTCCGCAGTTGCACCTCGTTCGGTGAGTTTTAGCATCCAGGGTGTACGCTCCACAGCTGGGCTTGATTTATGCCGCTGACAAGGCCGTTTCTCTCCAGCACAGCACACTGTGGGGAAGCTCAGGAGAGACAGCCTTTCAATTTATCTCAGACAGCCCCTCCCCCGGCCCGCACTTCAGGGTTTTTAAAGCAGTCAAGAGCATAGATCAACACCTGAAGTTAGGTCCCACCCCCTTATCCCAGCTCAGAGGATACGGTGACCTCGCCTCCTTCTCGGCACCCTCGCCACATTACAGCTTCTCGCCTCCAGCACTGTTAGTGATGCTGACGTTTTGATATAATTATGATTAGAAACACTTCCTGCAGGTAGGTCGACGATGGCTGGCACAGGTCAGAAATAGTAACACGAGAACACCTCACCTTATCTGTGAGTTTACCACAGAAGGCAAACACAATATCAAACATATCCCCTACAGTACTTTTTTTCCCCCTCCACACTTTCCACATTGAGTTAACTGGTATTTGGAAGTGAATGGCTGCCGAAGTAGTGAGTTGAGCAAGCTGTTTGTGCTCTCAGGCAGTAATCTTTGTGTACAAAAGGCCTTAGCTGAGACTAATTATTTGGTGAAATCACCGTAAGCTCGCGACGATCTCTCTCTTCCTGTGGTCTCATGGCTGACTAATTCCACTGATAGAATCTTAACCCCTGTTTTCACAAGCCAGCTTTATTTACCCTGTTAATTAAGCAGAGAGGCATGCAGGCCTCCATCCTGCAGCCGCGCTGCCAATCAGCCACAGCATCTCAGAATCACCGAGCATTCAGGAACGGTCCTGTTTGGAACTCTCGAATCAGATCTGATCTGTGATTACGCATATTGTTTGCATGTTGAATTCTGGTGAGTGCGCTCCCGTTCTTCGACGGCAACTTAGTGAGTTAGTGTGTTTATGTAGAGAGGAACTTAATATGATTCCTCTGTTTGAGGCGCCCACTGTTACAAACTCGTTCTACATTCCAGGCCCACACTTAGTTCAAAGCTGTTCCACTCAACAAACAGTTTTCTTGCCTTTTTTTCTTTTTTTTATTACTGATTCATTATTTGGATTGTGACAGTTTCCTCTCAACATCTAGAATTTATCAAACAGATCAAAGACAAAAATATGTTTGAATGAAACATCAAAACAAGGCTTTCAAGTGTTTTTTTGGGGGGGGGGTTTTGTGAGGAAGCTTGCAAAAAGGCAAAGTGTGCATTAACATCGTCTCAAAGAGAATGTAAGGAAATCACAAATAAAAAACACAAAAAGTAAGGCTTTCACTTTGGACCGGGCTCTTCTCCTGCGATTTCCACTTCACAGTGCCTCATGATAGCTGCTCTGTGACTGATGTTATTTGTCTCTTTCATCTTGTTGGAGAGCAGGGAGGATCAACGCTGTACAGCCCCTGTCCTCTGAGGCTTGATCTTCCCCCCAAAAAATACACACCTGTGTTTTGTAGGATTACACGAGTGTATTCGGACATCTCGCCGTGTTCAAAATAATCGCCTCCTTTTGGAGAGAATTACAGCCGTGTCCATTAAACCGTGTGAGGCAGGGATGAAAGGAGTGGCACTTGCGTTCATCTCACCTGTGAATTATTGATACCTGCTCCCCCCCCCCGATTCTCCCGGGACGAGGGTGGAAAATGTCTCTTTGCATAATGGGCACATCGCGCAGACATGTTGTCTGTGCCGTGGAGGAGCAGAGAGAAGACAGCGAGCAAAACAGAAATGTGTTAATAGTGTGCCTCCATCTCTTATTCACCACTCCTGCGCCTTGGCTGACTTCTACTGTATTTGACCTCATCTTTTCTTCCATTAGCTTCAGACTGAAATGACGAACACTTATGCAGACATCCAGTCTGCTCCTTTTCTCTGTGATGTCAGTGAAAGGAAAGTTCCTCCCCAGTCTTTACATGAATCTACAGAGAAAAGTACACGATACAGTGAATGGCCAAGAATAGTCTTGGCTCTCTCCCCATTGTGTTTGCACCACTTGTTCACGCTCTGCAGTGCCCCCCTCTTAAAAGACGCACCATCAAATGATGGCTTTTTCGTCCCTGAGGATAATGGGATAGGGGATATACAGAGCACTGTGCACAAACATGGGTATTTAGTTATGTTGAGGAATTACTGTGAGCATTGTGCTGCAGGTAGACTTGAACTGGGTCAGAGCTTGTTCTAGTTAAAGCAGCATGGTCTTGCGTGTGTTTACGCTCGTCCTTAATTGATGCGCACCCTTAAATTTCCTTTAAATAACGCGAGTCATCACAGCAGTTCAGCTATAAACATGGGAGCGGCAATGCAATGCAATTCAATTAATGTACAGCAGTTGTTTTAATTGTGCTTACTCGGCTCCATGTTACGGTCACTTGTAGGGCCACGGTGCCATTTAATGGCCCGCTTTCCTCAAATATATCAGCCTGCAGGTTTGATGCCATTAACTGTGTGCCAGCCCACACTGCGATATGCCCCCGTGTAACTGATGGTCATTGTTGGCTACTTTGCATTCAGCACTTTTCTCTCAGCCTGATATAAACCCAGAAGTATCCACTCAGCAGCACCATGTGGTTTTAGAAGTAGATTCACTTACACTAACTGTCTCTGCACTTTCTTATCACATCCAGCACTTGAAAAAAAAACAACAAAGAGGTGGGGTAGCAGAGGTGGGGGGTGGAGGGGGAAAGACATTGTGCCACACTATATCAGCCACATTTCAGCTAAATGCTTCCAGTTAAACACAAACAACTGTTCTCGCATAACAGTGATGAAAGGTGATGAACTCGGACTGTGTCAGCAAGTATTTGTAACGGTCAAATAGCTCTTTTGAATAGGTTTTTAAACCTGGTTGGGCTGTTAATTACTGCAGTAGTAAGTATTTGGATACAGTACTGACAGATAGTTTTAATTGGTGCTTTATAGAGCAGCAACTATTAAGGGTCAGAGGAACAGCCCAGCTGATTTAGATATTACATTTCAATACTTTTACTTTCTAGCATAATTACAAAAACAGAAAACTAATTTTAAATAGGATTTTCTGGAAATCTTAAAACCGCCATAATTTTAATTGGACTCTACCGAACCGAGTGCCTTTCAGCTCTGTATGTATGTATGTCTTTTTTTCTGGTGTAGAACTGCACTTTTTAGATTCTCTCTCATCATATCCACAGTGCATTTTTCAGCCAACAGCCATCTGTTTTCAACAAAATATGTCCATGCTTTTTTACAGTACACTACCTGCCTGGCTCTAACAGCAAGAAGATAAAGCAAAAAATGAGCTGGTGAACACAGAGGCACATTATCCAGAGATATTACAGAGAGAGAGAGAGATAGCACTCAAAGACTCCTGAGTTGAATTCCCTCCATGGGGGATAAAAGGGGAAAAAAAAGTTTTTTAAAACCTTGTGTTGGGTCAAAGTCGGTCGCATTTGACTGGAGATTCTATACATGAAGTATTTTTAACCTGGTGACCATTAAAATTAAAGCTCATTTAAATAATTCTTCACAGTAAGTGCCCAGAGCCTTTTCCGCCAAGTTGACTTGATTTAACACACATGTTTTTCTCAGAGTTAAATAGAGCTCCCAACAGAGATAAAAGGAAGATACGATTTAGTGCAAAATTCTTGAGCCACACCTCATTTTTTTTTATTCCCACAAGTCAGATTTCAGTGTTATTGAACAATAGTTCTCCAGGCTTTCTGATGGTCTTTCAGTCTTTTTGTTTGACATTGGCTGCTTTTTCACTCATCTTCAGTTCAGTCCTTGTACCTGATCATTTTCAGAGGACCGATATCTCAGCATTGTGTGTGTCATTAAAATCTGAGGAAACTAGACAAGTAGTGGACAAAATAAGAAGTGGCAGACCACCTAAAAGTATCCAATGTCCTTAATAAATAGAAGAAAATCCAGCAAAGACCTGACACAGGACCTAAGAGATGCACCTTTATTTAATCCATTTACTATCTACCCATGACTCATCAGAATTTCAGTGGAACACTATTGAACGCCACTATTGAGCTCAATATTAGTGAAGCAGTGTGGGATTATCCTGACAGAGAATGGTAGCGAGCATCCAAAGAAGAGCTTTGGATGTCCATCAAGAAGACTGGAGAACTATTCCTGAAGGCTGCTTAAAACAATTGCAAGAAAGCTTGTTTGAGTTCTATACAAACATTGACTTTTAAGCTCATTAGAATTGTACAAACTCTGTTTTTGCTTGTTACGCCGTATTTCCATTTTTGTTTGCATGTTTCAATTAATTACTAAACATAGTTCCTCTGTTTTCCCAGCAAAATATAAAGAAATGACAGGTGGCTCAAGACTTTTACACATCTTCACCAAGTGACCAAAAATATAACTCCAGATGTTGCTTATCCTAAAGTTGTTTTGCAGTTGTTTTAAAAACAACTGTAAAGAAAGTAGCGCCGTAACTCTTACTGTAATTTTGATATTGTGACGATATTTCATAAGGACAAACTAAAAAAAGCTTTGAATTTTTACTAATCTGACATCCACTCATCAGTTTTGCATTTCATGACCCTGAAAGATGACTCTGATTAAATGCCATGTAAATCTTCAGGGAACAATATGCTAATGTTGCATTCACAGCTTTATGAGCCTCCCCTCAAGTGGCTCGCTCACACCTCTTCATTTCTGTTTTTATATTTTACTTCCTGTTTGGAAGTTGATGTCTAACTCTGATATTTACCTCCCTTTTATCTGTGTTATAGTCTTCTGCAAGTCCAGATAAAACATCCTGCTTTTTTAGCTCCTAATTGCTACACAGTCTTCACCAGCTAATTGCTGCCTGATAACTTGCCTTTGAGAAAGTGTTGTCCTGTGGGTTTATCAGATTCTGTTTCTGAAACAGCTGCCACTGAAAAGGACACTGATTATAGCAGCTAGAATTCATTTAGTTTCTTTATTGTAAAGTAAGTGATTATTGCAGATTTAGGTGTTCCTCTGGACTAGCAGACTAGACTTAGTACCAGGGTCTTCAGTTCACCCGGATGTGTAAAACCCTCACTGCAGGACTCTATTCCCTTTGACTCCTTTGACTGTTTTCACAGGTGAACAGGGCAATTTAGCTGCCACACATCATGTTCCCCTCTCACAATCAGGCTGACGCCATTTTACAGTTTGCCGAATCAGCAGAGCGTTTCAGATAATTAAAATTCAGTGTGCTTTGATGAGGTGGTCCACCCTTGATTTCCCCCAACACTTTGCATTCAAGGGCACAATTTCCATTTTTGCTCATTATTTACAAAATGTCGACTTTTGTTAAGGCCTTTTGACCTTTTTTGAAGCACTTGTGGCTGTTGTGTAAAGGGCATGGAGCCACTATTGTCCTAGATTTCTCCAGGTCATGTGTTGAATTAATCAGCCCTGAAAATACACTCCTATTTCTCATTGTTGTCATCTGCAAAGAAGCAGAACCTAATTAGGGACACTGAGACATTTTCTTTTCTGCGTATTGGTCACTTGTCTTTTGTGCTATGTCAGCCATGCCACATAGTTAAAATTTCACGATGCACACATAGCAACATTTGTTCCTCTTACAAAAATCTGTTGCTTTGACAGTAATATAAATTATTTCCTTTTTTTTTTTTGTAACCACAGAATCTCCATTCTGGACAACGGTAGTCTTCGGATATGGAATGTGACCAAATCTGATGCAGGCCTCTACACGTGTGTGGCAAGAAACCAGTTTGGTGTGGCAAGCAGCACGGGAAGCATCATAGTTAAAGGTATTTCCTGTTCAGCCATTACAATTCACCACTCTCTTTTGCAGGTTTTTCTATCCCATATTGATCACCTCTGTAGTTATGGAGAGAGAGTGATTGTTCTCCATAACATGATGCCAATAATGAGATATGTAGACAGCTGGCTGAATGGTAAAAGGAAACATCAGAAGTGTTCATCTAGCCTGTACTCATCCTTGGGGGTTATACAATGCCATTTGTCAGCCTGGAACCTTTATATTTTGCCCACTGTTTAACTTTTGTTTTGTTTTTTTCACTTGTTCATTTCTTATTTTTTCAGTTCCATTATTGTTTTGGTTGACCATGTCTAAACCTCTAAATCACTCAAAACTATCTGGTTAGAATGAGGCCCCAGTCACACAGGTCTAGAGATGGTGGGCAACCATTTGGTCAGCCACCAATCATGAAGGAAAATGATTGTTGGACGTTGCTGGGACTTGATTTGAAATCATTAGTTAAAGCCCCAGTTATGCACACGTGGAGAATGGTCAGTGACTCACCGGTGGCTGGTGAAAAGTGTGTACTCTGGTTGTTGGAGGTCGCCTGCTCCCAGTAGCATTGGTTGCAAAGTTGGTTGCTGTACTGAAAACGTCATTGTGATTGCTTTGGTTACTAGCACATTGCTGAGATCACCAGTAGTTTACATGGAAGACTCCAACTGTTCCACAAACACTATTTGCTAAGCTGCAGTGAAACTGTAAAAAATACGACATCAACTGGAAACGCAGATTGTTTGCCTTTAAAAGTTGCACCTTGTAAAATGTAATGGTTGCAGATGTAAGGCACAACTTTTACTTTGAAGGCAAATGGTCTCTGTTTCCAGTTCGCATTGCAATGAAGTTTTACTACACCTCGGCAATGCCAAGTGACAAGTGCTGCCAGACAAGTCTGCATCTTCCATGAAAACTACAGGTGACGGTGGAGTCTCAAGGGGGACTCCAAGCAATTACCTTTATCTAAGGAATATAAGTCTACCTGGTTTAGGTTGAGTATTGCTCAGATCTTTGGCTCTGAAGCTGAATGCTGCTCTTTCACCCATGTCCAGTGGCTCCCTGCAGCTATCAATATGGGAATGAAATTTTATGTATCATTGCTCTAAGTTATATACACCAAATGTAAAAATGTGTAGCTTGTACACTGAATCAAAGAAAAAGGTTTTAACATGTGCATCAAGCTCTGTATCTGTATCTTGCTTGAACCTCAGTAGTGGAGATGGTTAGCATGGATGCAGACACATAAATGGCTAATTTTGACTCCTCCTAGGTATAGATTCCAAATACAAAAAAAAAGAAAAGTTGCTGAGGAAAGCAAAAAAAAAAATGTATTAGTGCATGGTCAGATTTGTTTGCTTTCACCACAAACATTACTGGTGTCATAATATGCCTGATCTGTCGCTCTACTGTTAGTCAAAATAAAATAAAAATAGAATTTTTTTTACTTCTGCTAAGTTTAAAACTATTCATCTGCTTCATGTTTTATTTATTATCAAAGTAAGCTAAATTTAAGCTGATCTATTTTCACAAATGCCAGTAGTGTTCAAAGTGGTATGCAGAGCTTTCAAACTACTCAGTTTAAAAGTAGGCCTATTCAAGCTAATAGGTATTTTTTGTTCCCACTTCAACATTGAAGTGCTGTGTTAGTGATTAAATAAAGCAAATAATAGGTAAACAATTAATTTTAGTTTTATAGCTTGATAAATTCTTACCCCAACCGGTCGCAGCAGATGGCCGCCCCTCCCTGAGCCTGGTTCTGCCGGAGGTTTCTTCCTGTTAAAAGGGAGTTTTTCCTTCCCGCTGTCGCCAAAGTGCTTGCTCATAGGGGGTCATATGATTGTTGGGTTTTCTCTGTATCTATTATTGTACGATCTACTGTACAAATATTAAGCGCCTTGAGGCGACTATTGTTGTGATTTGGCGCTATATAAATAAAATTGAATTGAATTGAATTGAATTAAATTAAATAAAAACATAGTATTATTGTAATGAAAAATTAAGTTAAAGTACCAAATTATCACAAGTTGCTCACTGCAGAGTAGTTACAAAGATTTTAATTATATACTGATTGGAAATGTTGATAAGCTAACTGATACTTAATAGGCTTAATTATAAGATGCAAATATGTTTTGCTGCTCCATACAGAAATTTTTGCTTAAAAATGCTTAGAAATGCTTTTTTGATAGTAAAGTTTGCCAGTCCCGGGTTACTGTAGGTTTCGCCACTAAAAGCTACTTGAATAAATTAAACCACTGAAAATTTATTAGGCTTAGGAAAAGATTTTGACTTGGGCTGAAATGTAACAGCGATAAATGTTTAATTCCTTACCATATGCAACATCAAATAAATTAAGATATGTTGGTGTCAATGTATCTAAATTTAAATGTGTCAGGAAACAAAGAAGTTTCCTGATCTATTTAAGCATCATTTCATCATACATCATACATCCAGATCACCCAGGAATTTGACAGGTGAACTGTTGACTGGATATATTAAAATTGTGATGATTAATAGTTACCTAACTTTATATTGCACTTTCAATATACTTCTTACATATCCTGTTCAAAAATAGCTTTTGTAATATATTATATATATGTATATATATTTTGTAATATCCTAACTCATATTGAATAAGAGTCCTCCAAAGTCATCCTAAGACTAAAGGCACGGGATGCCTGGGCGTCCTTCTGTCGACCCATTCTGTGGACAAACATCAGTCTGTCTGGCTCACAAATTCTTCAACTGCCCAAATATTTTAAACTTTTTGACTAAGATGTTTCAGACTTTCACTAGAACAGATTCAGTTTCTGGATTCTGTTCTGGCTCTATTTGGGGTAAAAGCAGCCGCCCTGGAATCATCAAATAACCAATAATCAATCACACATTGGTTTGTTGTGTGTTATTACTCACACAAAGACTCAATTTGGTGATTGGAAACAAAAGAAACCACCAACCCACCTAACTTTGTTGATGAAACATTTATATTTGAAAAAGATCAAATTCACACTGAGAGAAAATGTGAATTTATTTTATGCGATATGACAACCTGTAATTTAATTTAGACTCAGGAGAGACTATTTGAAGTAGCGCTGATGACATCCCCTTTTTTTCGCTTTTCATCTTATTGCTATTTCTGAGAGAAAATATTGTGTTATTTACATTCATACTGTACCTAAAAATCCCAATAAAGAGAGTTGTCACTGCTCATTGACCAGTGACAAGTTGGGAGTGATGGATCAATTTCTATAAGTAAGTTATAGCACTTTTCACAGACTTAAAAGTCACAAACCGCTGCACAACAATTAAAACACAATTATTATCAGTCTTGTGTAAAAGTAAGGCATGCCAGCAGCTTTGGCTAAACGGTATGTATCAATGCCCCAGGAATGAAACCGGGATTAATAGTTACCGAACTTTATATTGCACTTTCAATATACTTCTTAACACAGAAAAGGGGCATGTTTTATGAAGCATCCAAGCATCCCCCAATCTCCATCTTCTGATAAGTCACACAAAAAGCAGGTTTGTTTTCCTCTCTCTCTGTGTTGTCATTACTAGACAGAGACACCTCAGCTGCTGTGTCTGTTTGTAGAGATGTTGAAATCATTCGGCTCACTGCCTCGCTGTGCCCCCCAGTACCAGCAGAGGATATACTGCGTGAAAAAAATAGTCTTCGTGTTGTTGGATCATCTGGGTTGGGGATTGCATTTCTGCTCCGGTGCTGTAACTTATTATACTTCATTAAAAATAAATGTGAGCTGGGTATAAAATGCTGTGCATTCTGTGGTGGCTTTATGCTGTGCACACCGCAGCTTTTCTGTCCCATTTCCACAGGGGATAGTGCTCTCACCTCGTCAGGCTCCCAGAGGATTTGCTGACATATTCAGTGAACTACACCCTCACTCTGACCCCCTTTTCGCAGGGGTTCCTGGGCTCATTTGTGCTATTGTTACATGCTCTGTTTTGACCTTCCGTGTTGAGTGGCTTCTTTTACATTTATAGAGTTATTGATTTTTAGTCTATTGCCCTCAGGGAGAAAAGTTCATGCCTCATATTTCAAAAGGTTTTCCATATAAAGGTTTTCTATATAGCTTTACATGTACTCTGTAGTTCAGGGATTTTCACATGACATGTCCAAGTACAGTTCTCGCAGCTATGACTGCATTTCTTCGGCTTCATCAGAAGCAGAATATTCCGAGATGTTAAGGTAAACCCTGTGGGTCAGAGCATGCACTACAAATTCACTCACACCTTTTACTCACCGCCTAAGAGAGAGTACGATTCACTGTAACCTCATATGAACATGCAGAATACATTGATCATTGCTCTGTGCTGTTATAAAATACCCATGGGGGGGAAAGAACCACACAGGTCAAAAAAAAAGAAAATCTAATAAAATCATGCCAAAATCCTTCCAATACGCTGTGTGAGAAATACTGCAGTGAAAATCATTTTTCATAAAGTCTCGAAGACAGAGCTGCTTCTTCTTTATGTGTAGTTTATAGTTTTTGCTCAGAGGTTCAATCCATTAAGTTGTCCTTCTTCGACAAGTTAGCAGTCTGTAAAATCCTTTGAAATGCAGTGTCAACAGAACAGTCTGCTACCATATCAGTTTTTTTTTCTCCAATTATCCAAGTAGTTGCCATAGAAACATGGATTAATTGACTTTTTCAGCCCCTGCAGGCTAGTGTTTGATTGAATACTTAAAAAAAAAACACACTGATTAATGTCAATGTGAATAACAGCAAGAAGAAAATCCTGTTATAGTATCTATATGTTCATTCTCCTTTTTAGCAGAAAACACGTCACATAATGGAATTTTAAATAACTCTGTTGCAGCTCTGTCTTCTGTAAATCACTATCAAGGCATGTTTCCTTTTTCTGTTGAATTATAAAAGACAGATTTCATATATTATGAATGCCTGAAAGTCAGCAGCAGTCAAAGATGTAGGGAGAGCTTAGACTGCACCTTGCTGCTGATTTATGCTGATGCCTCGCTCTGGCTGCCATTGACGACTCTGCCGCTCTACCAAAATCAGTATGCCTTGCATAATAGAAGTGAGAGAAATTAAAGGATCACGTAACCTCAAAAATTCATTGGTGACACCTGCAGCTGTTACGTTAACTGCACTTATTATTCTGTTTCTCAGGGTTTGCCATGGCTTTTGCATGACTTATCCTACTCAAGTCATTATTTTGCTGTATGAGATGTCTTGTGTCTGTGTCACGCTAGCATTAGGTAAAATTTAAAAAGATCAACAGAGATCAATCAAAGTTGGTCCTAAAAAAAACCAAACAATGCCTCAATTAAGCAAATAACTCACTCATGTTGACCACAGTTTTTCATTCATGGTTAAATTTCAATGTGGCCAAACAGACTTCCAGACTTTTAAGTTAAAACTGGCTTTCTACTGGTTAATGTTATCTATGGATAAATGGACAAATTACTTAATATCTAACCACAGATAGTTTAAAACATGGTGTATAGCATCCAGGTTGGGAAAATTAAACCAATGTTAAACCAGTGCCTTAAATCTGGATTCTATGTATAGGACACCAGATAGTGATACCTTTGTTTGCAAAAAGACTTCTGGTCTATGGAACACCAGCTTTCTGACTTTATCTTTGCAAATACTTTTTGTTTTGTTTTTTGGTCATATTAGATAAATGTTTTAAAAGTTTTGGTCATGCCAGATGTTTAGCATCACTAAAATTTAGCAGCAGAGGGAACTCGAGGCATCAAAGCGGGATTTCAGAAACCAACCGATAATGTGTCGTTACATCCATCTTTTACACTATGTATCTATCATCGCATTTAGCTCGCTAATTTTATCTTGCTTAACTTGTTTGCTAATGCTAAAGCGCATTACTATTGAAAGCCATACGAGTTTTCAGTTTTTCTTCCTGATGTGGAGTTGCACAGGTAGCTGGTATGCTGGTTATACTGGTTAGAGATGGGGTGGATTCTATTTCTAAGGTACTATTAGGTAGCGTTTATAACTGTTGATATAGTAAACAGAAATTCTTATGGCAATGCCCTTGGGAGCAAGCATAACCATCACATCGTTTGGATTTTTGCAGAAAATTTGTCCCAAGTCCTCACATAGAAGTCACGCTATAGGCTGTGAGAGCCAATGAGAGAGTTGTGGCATGTCATTTTTTTTTATTACATTAAAATTTATTCAGACATCTCCATAAAGTGGGGGGGGGGGGGGTGTTTTTTTTTTTTTTTTTTTTGGGGGGGGGGGG
>VVHJ01046797.1:32380-56934 GCA_015107715.1 Tylochromis polylepis
GTGTTTTTCAAACATTTAATGATGACTAATGTATTTGTCTCTTGCAAATGTTAATTTCTGGGATATTTTAACTGCAACTTTAAAACATGATCAAAAAGCACAGCATTGCTGTACCATTATTGCACCAGTTACACTCTCTCGTTCCCATTTATCAGACACTGTGAAATGAAAATGGTAGATAACACCCCCACCTGCCCCTAGCCAATCAGTGGGAGTAAGAAGGGGGGCAGTGGAACCTGCTGCTCTCCCTGTAGGTTCAGGTTGATGGCCTATACGTGGTTTTCCAATCAGGCTGCAAAGAAACACAGCCATGTCTATCTTCTCAGCATAAACAGACACCGCTGTTATCCACTCATTATTCTCGTGAAAAGGAATATGGGTTTTATTTGACACCCTCACACACTCGCTTCCTTTCCATCATAATATGTTAAAGCTGTTTTCTGTGGCTGATGTACAAATGTTCCTGTATATGAACTTGTGCCTTTCTGTCACAATTGATATTGTTTGCAAAATGAGACGGGGTAATTTACATGCACTACTTCATTGAGGATTGGAAACCTGTTTAGTGGCGAGAAATTTGTGTTGCGGGATCAGCCCTTATGGGAGATGACAGTAGTTTATTCAAATTGACTTTGGTGATATGAATACTGAAAAATACCTGTCAAACAGCATTCTGTATCTCCCGCTGTGAATAAGCCACCTAGCACACAGCAGAGGAGCAGTCACAACAGATGAGCCCTGTTAATGTCCCCATTATTACAACACTGGGGGTATATTAGCAGATTAATTGCACTTGATTATAGACGTGCTCTCAGAATTTTGATTACACTGGAGATGAGCCGTTGCAATTAGGGTTGCCACTGATCATTACAGATGGTCAGTGAACTCAAAACTTCAGAGATCCTACAGTGTTCACTTCAGTTTGCCTCTCTGAAGCCTGGAGGCAATTCATCTTATCAGCACTGTGACCCATTGTATCAGCCATTTGTTTTGGAGATGTTTCAAAAGCAGACAAGGAATATTCTATCATTGTGGGGGACGTCTAGCGAGATCTTTTTAGACAGTCTCAGGTCACAGAATGATCTTAGTTTCCCTCTGTCTGCACCACAAGTTGCACATGCATGGATCTTAAAGACTGAAAGAAAGATGAAACTAAAGATGTTCACCTCAGGCTGAATTATCAGTTTGGTGATCCTGTAACATTTTGTCCAGTGCCTTTACCGGGACAAAATTCTCACTGTATTCACTTATGAAGAGTCACCTTAAAAAATCACATGTGACTAAAAATAAGCCTTCTGACAATGTTATGTCGTCTATCCATTTTGTACCTCTTATCTGGTTCACAGTGGCAGCAGTCTGAGCAGAGAAGTCCAGACTTCCCTTACCTTGGCCTGGGGGACACTAAGTTGTTCCCAAGCCAGCTGAGTCCTGGGTCTGGCCCCAGGAACTCCTCCCAGTAGAACATGTCTGAAATATCTCACTTAGCAGATATCTGAACCTCCTCAACTTGCTCCTTTCGATGGATGATGTGGATGAGCAGTGCTGACTCTACTCCAAGTAGCTCTCAAATGACCATTCTCCTCACCCTGTCTCTAAGGGAGAACTCAACCACACTTCACAGAAGGCTCTTTATCCTTGATTGGAAAACTGCGTGTTAGCACAATTTCCAACTAGTGCTTACAGTAAATGGACTTGTTCTTATATAACAACATGCCTCATTCACCCATTCATACAAGCATTTTCATGCAAAAACTTTGAATGATTTTTTTTTTTTAATCACCCACCTTAATCTGGCATTCGGTGCACTTGCACTACCAGCATTGTCATCATGTTAACATTGTCTGGATGAACATCTAAGCATACTGACAATGTTATGTTAGCTGCTGAAGACTCCACATCTTTGTTACTGCTGTTGTCACTTTCTAGAGATGCAAGACAGAAGATAAATAATCTGTTTCACTTTACACCCTGGACCTCAATGTGGTTACCAGTTCTCTACTGAATTCCTACAGTTGCTTTTCCAAGTGAGCCATGTCATCCAAGTTGGATGGCAGCAACGATGAAATGCGATGTGTGATTCCTGACAGCCATATAGAAAAATAATGAGCTGCCATCTGTCAGTAATCACCAGCAGGTTGCTACAGATGTGCCACCACACAGCATACAGTACCGAGAGGATCTGTTGAGCAATGTAGACAAGGTTTTCCTCAATATTCAAGTTTGTCCTTGAGGAACCTTTGATAGGTCCTTCAGAGAATAAGTGGAGCCCAAAAAACTGCATTGGAGGATTTTCTGATGTGCTGATGAAAGCATTCTTCGTGTTCTGTTGATTTGAAAAGGAAGAGGAGGTAAAATTGCGAGTGAAATTATTTCTTTTTAAAACGGTAACCACATTTTTTTGTTCCTAAATGACCTGAAAGAAAACTCTCAGAATTCGCCAAGGTGATGCATGATGCTACGCTGATTCACTTTGAAAAACCTTAAGCTGACATGCTTCGTCACAGCTTAGATCCTTTGTAAAGACATCTTTCTTACCTGCTAATGAAAGAAACATTTCCTTTTCAGGTCTGTGTTTGTCTTGAACCCCAATGATTCCGGATCTTCTGCACGGGTCTCAGTTTAAAGAAGAGGCACCATTTCTATTATAAATTTGTTTTCTAAATACCCCAAATCATGCGGCCTGTGTCTCATCCGTGTGCTCCACTATTCAAGCTCACATTGCTCACCTTGTGAGGAAACTACTGAGTATATATATATGTGTGCACTGAAGGACAATGCACACTTCGCATTACAGATTTAGATCATTAAAGACAGAGGATTCTCCATAGCAGGAGGGGAAATGCGTGGGCATTATTCATAATGTTGGAAGGAAGACTGGTGAAACTGGCCTTGTGAGGCATGTCAGTGTGCCTCAAAAAGGAGCTCAGAGTCATTTGGTAACTGTTAGCTAGCTCTGTTTTCTGGTCAACCATATGTTATTCTTATACAGCTTCTCTGAGTGTTCCCACTGTGAGCCAGTGGTCTGTATATCATTTGTTTGGCTTCATTAGGTGTCTGTGGGTCCTAGGCTTCCTTCAGCTGCTTTGCCTTAGAATAGAATGTCATGCTGATTGCTGCTGGTGTTTTTATTATTGCAAATGAGCTCCAAAATTGTATCTGATATTTTCTTCTCTGTTTCTTTCATCATTACCAACTGTTGTGAATCTTGTGCCCTTTATATACACAGAAATTCACTATCTACTTATATTCAGAGTCCAGCCAGAACCTCATAGAAATTTAGAAATAAAGATGTAGTTGCTACAGGTGGTGATTTATCAATAAAATGATGTAGGTGGTCGGCAACCTTGCTTTAATAGAGGAAGAAAACCAGAATACAACCAGTTGGCAACCAGCTGACTCGAGTCTCCTATTCAGAGAGACATGTCACAGAGTAGTTTAACTCATTGACGCAGACTAACTCAGATTGGTTAACAATCTGTCTGTGTTTATAAATTAGACAGCAGTTATTTGCAGACCTCTCTGAGAGTAACTACAGTGCATTGAAGTTAGACCATGATTGTTTTCACAGGTTGCCTGGTGGTAGGCAATCTATCCCCAATCACCTTGCAATGTTAAATGTATTTGTTCTCATATAGCACTTTTCTACTCTATCTGAGCACACAAAGCGCTTTACACAACTTGTGTCATTACCTTATGCCACAAGCACTTTGTAAGTGCTTTCTATCTAACATTCACACTCCAGTGAATGCATTGGAGAGCAACTTGGGGTTAGTATCTTGCCCAAGATTATTTGCCATGCAGACTGGAGTGATCGAACCACCAGCCTTCCAATTAGCAGATGCCCTGCTCTACCACCTGAGCTATAGCCAGGTGGTACAGCAGTGGTTGTTCATTGGTTAAGAGTGTTTCATAACCAACTGGTCACCACAACTACATGTCATACATGGTAATATGTAGTAAAAAAATGATGTAGATAACTGATTGAGCTAAAGTGGAACTGTGCAGTATACTTTCTGTCGGAGGGATAAGCTAGCAGCATGGTCGGGAGAGAGTGCACTGGTTTTAAGAGGTTTTGGTTAAGTGGTGAGATGACGTAGAGGGACAGATGGTTAAGCTGTGTTAGAAAATCTGGGATCATATGTCAATATCTTAGCTGCTCCTTGGATGAGCTAGGTCAGCTGAACACTGGTCAAGTGTTGCAGTAAATCTGCTTATTTCACCTAAAACTCAAAAAAACTGTTATGAACTTAATTGTGACAATAGTGACGATAGAGAAGGATCTGTTTGATCAATTATTCAGAATATTACAGCATGTAGATATATTGGTTTTGTCACATAGCTGCGTCATGGCCTCCACAAACAAAGGGAACTGGTGAAATGCATTTCACTGGTCCCAGTTCTATGATTCACAATACTTTTAACAGCTTATTGTGAAAGAAGAAGAATTACAGATTTCCTGCTGCTACAAAGGTCATGTCGAGCATCTGAGTACAATGGACACTGGACATGACCATGGAGATAAGATTTGGAATTTGACATTTCATTCTTGACACATTTCCAATTTATCTGAATCCGACCTCATGAAAAGCAGATTAATAGTTTAGGAAGAGTGACCATCTAATAATTATCATAGTCCCCCCATTCGGGCCATTTTTGCCAAACTTTCTAGGTCAAAATGTGTTTTAGTGATTTCTGGCTTCAATTAAAATTTTTGGTCTTAGATCTGACCAAGATTATCATGAAAACTGGAATCAATCAGCAATTTTAAGCATCAATTTCAGTTTCAGTGACAAAAATTTCACTGGTAAATGGAACTTTTATAGTCGCGCACTGCTACTAGGGCACTGAGGTCTAGGAACCAGCTATTCTTGAATATCTGAGATGTTCAAAAATAGAGACAAGAAACTCTTTTCAGAGATGACCCCTTATCTTTGGAGCTGTCCAGCCACTCAATCATTTAAAAACACTGTTAAAAATCTATTATTCTCACTGACTTTCAGGTCTAGCTTAGCAGGATATCCTGGCTTTTTATCATGCGAGCACAGTCTTATTCAGTTCTATTATTGTTTTGTGTGATTATATTTTTACTGAATTTGTTGATTTACTGATTGTTAAGTATAAGTACAGCAATCTGTACAGCAGATTGTTTTTAACCATAACTTGACTTGAGATCTACAGTACTTGAGAAATATTGCTGTAAACGAGTCTTATTAGACTCTGCTTGATTATTTATACAGAGTATACAAAATAAGTGAAGGAGGACCTTCACCTGTCAGATTTTTCTCCCACAATCACTGTTAGAACAGTGTCATAGCATCAGTATTTACTGGCTTGCTTTCATAAGGCTGCTGTGTACACTCTAATTTACATTTTTAATCAAAAATGTAAATTTTGTTTAATCAAACTGAGGCCATGTGAAAAGCCCATGTGAACCTGAAAAAGTTTACGATATTGACTGTGGGAGGAAGTACTTTTGAAATTATCTGCACCTTAAGAACAAAGGAAGGCGCTTTCAAAACACCTTTCCAGGTCCCGCCCAGTCTGTCTCAGCACATGGTCACGCTCTCTGTCTTGTCTCGCACTGACCCTGCTAAGTGAGCGTTACTGTCCTCCCCGCTTACAGTGGCAGTAGGTAACAAGGCATGATACAAGATAGAAATCAATCAAATTATGCTCAAGAGTCCAGTGTGTGGTTGTGTAACCAACCTTGGTTGTCCGTATAATCTGTCACAAATCATGACAGAGGAGGGTAATAAGGGAGCATATCCCCCCCATCACTGTCACTGTGAAACCCCTGGAGGCAGTAAGAGACGAGGCAGCACAAGGAGAGGCAATCACGATAGAACACACCAGTCCTGCTGTAGAAATAAGGACGAGAATAATTGTTTATTCTGTGTTACAGGTAGCACGAGCAGAGTCAGTTCTCTTGACTGTGGATCTCTGTAGGTATTTCCTCTGTAGATCCTTCCCAAGCCTTTTTTTCCCCCACCACCCATTTCCTTCTTTCTCCTCACATCATTTGGAGTAACCATGTCTCCAAGAACACCACTGCAGAACAGACCTGACACTTTTTTTCCAGAGAAATGTGTTTCTTAAGCTTTACATTTTTTAAGCTTTTCTGTTCCTTCCTGCACTTGTTCTACAAGGTGTGTAGCCAGCCTGCAGAGGCAGACAGAGCAGACACAGAGACTTGAATACCTCCTGTGTGTTATTATGTGTTTTTTTTTCTTTACTGCACCGCCATCGTTCACCATTTAGCCCCAGCAATAGAGGACTGGGCTTCTCAGACACACTTTCATTGTGTATATGACAAAACCCACCAGCTGATAGCATTCTGGCCTGAAATCAGAAAACGACTAGATAAATCACATTGGGAGCATGCGGTAGCGTCTGTGTGTGTGTGTGTGTGTGTGTGTCTGTGTGTGTGTGTGAGGGGGAGCCAATACAATGAAGGTATCGAATTCACTGTGGATGAAGACTGCACTGCCGGCACTTTCTACATGAATCTATGCCTGTCCAGGGATCATTTGCCATGGTTAATTTAGTCCATGTGCTCAGTGGCTATTTCAACCAAGTAATCACAGCACCCCCAAGAGGGAGACAGGTGCTGCACACTCTGAGTATAAAGCCTTTCCCTCTCTCATGTCCTTCCACCTTCCCCCTCCATCGCTAACATACGAGTGCAGATAAGGGACGCTCGTCTTATTCCCATGTGCAGCCACTGTAATGCACTGCAGGAGAGAAAAGAGAGTACTGACGACTGGAAGAAGTCCTGTTTGCTGTTTTCCTAGCAGTTCGATTTGGGAATTGCAGCCCGATCGAGGGGAGTTCCAGTCTGGAGACTGAGCTGACAGTGACACATGGAGGCTTCTCAGGCTGCAGGAGAGACACGTCTCCTCCGAGTCCCTGCAGAGACAAGCTCAGGCCGAAACTAATACTAGTTATTGTAGCTGTGCGCCCTAGTTTGCTATGTGCGCCGTCCTGTATATCCTTCTATTAACTGAGTCTGACATATCCATAAGGATGATGGAAGGGCTCGGCTTTTTGCAAAGCCATTTTCTGTGCTGAATTATAATGCCTGGAAAAAGTAGAGGCACGCAGCGTGCTTGATCAGATGTGCATGAATATGAATGTGTGTTTTTTCAGAGCCTACCATCATCACCACGCTGGCCTCCACGCTGGACGTCACCGTCGGGGAGAGCGTGGTCCTGCCCTGCCAAGTGAGCCATGACCCGTCTCTGGAACTCAAGTTCACCTGGTTCTTCAATGAGCAGCTCATCCACTTCGGGAGCCACGGTGGATTCTTTGAAAAAGTGGGAGGTGTAAGTCAATATTCCATCATTCATGTTTCTGACAGCCTGCAAGACTAACAGGCCTCTGGTTTTAAAACAAGCTGTCATGTTGTGAGAGGTGAGTAGACAGGATGCCTTCATGCATCAGTCCAGGAAGCCTTTTTGCTATGATCGCTTATATAGTATTTGGACATTTTATCCCCAAGAAAAGAAAATATGCCTAAAAACAACTAAATTTGATTTCAGAGATACTTTGTATGTGGGACACATGTGGTTTTGTTCTCCCTGTGCTGGTGGCTTTTCTTTGGGTTCTCTGCTTTATCTGTTACAGATGGAAGATAAAGCTTTAAGTGGTCAGTGAGACTAGAAAAGTGCTATACAATGCCACTGACAAGTGCATGATTTAATAATAACGCTATATAAGACTCCCTCATTATGGTACCAAATTGTCAGCGGCAAGACGGTGTACTCATAACGGTGCAACGTGGTGGTTTCAGAGACTTTCAGAGTGCATCGCCTAGCAACATGATTGAAACATGGTTTGTAAGTCTAATATAAATATACTCATTTCTGCTGTTTGTTACAATTTGAGAGCAAATATGTTGTGTCTCCTGCTGTTTTTCCATCAAAAGATAGTATTCTAGGTACTATATATAAAATACATTATTATATAACAGCAGTTTCACTCATAACCACCTGTTTCAAAATATAGTTTAATTAGTGATAATTTGTGTAGATTTTCTTTATTTTCCTGTTTTTTAAACATATTCTTACACTTTTAACATATGAGACTCATAAACACAACAAGAGCCGGATTTTTCAGATCGAACCAGTTATCAATATTTGATGACTGAAAAATCCAACATATCATCTGATTGTTTTTTTCTTTTAGACAGTAAACATGAACAGATTTCTCATTCATTTGTTATGTGTAGCTATTTATGAGTCGTGGTTAAGATAATATGACAATGCAGTTCAAAAATAATCTTGTTTTATGGTCACATGTTTGTGGCATTTCAACTGGGTGCAGAGTGTTGGACAAACTTTTCGGCATACAATGGTTGAAGGGTGTTTCTCCCAAGTCTTTTTAAAAATGATTTTCTTTTATCTGCTGTTATAAAGGACAATACCAATAAATTGGCAAATAGCTAATATCAGCCTCTAAACACACCAACAGTGTAAGCTTTATCGCTGGAGCACAAGCTGAAGTTATCCCCCATTGTCTTCCCCCAAAAAACGATCACGATATGATGGCAGTAACTGCAGTGTAAATGGCCAGAGACTGACTTTTCCACATGCAGTCAGACCCCCTAATTTTAGTCCTATTTTTGTATTAATGCAACAAAAAATGAAATGAACATGCAAACTTAGAGTACCAGATAAATATCTCTAAATATATAAATATCTCAATCAAAGGTCCATCCACACAGGAAGTGATTCATGCAGCGCTTTGGAGCTGATAGTTGGTTGCTAGCAGACGTCCCAAGTTTATCTTTGTAACTGTTCAATGTATTGTCAGTCAACAGCATCTTTCACTCTCATTGGTAGTCGAGTTGGTTTTGTGTTCCCAGCAGTTATTTCACTCACTGTCGCTTGAAGATTCTGTATGTCGTCAGCTTTCTGTTATATCTGGTTGCCAAGTAGCTTCCTGTGTGGACAATTGCTCAAAAATTGCCCTTTTGGTGATAAACATCAGACAACAAACTAACCTTACAACAAGTGAGAACAGGAATAGAACTTGTCCACAAATAGTACCGGATGACATCCAAACTGGAGTGTTCAAGTGCATTTGTGCCCACCTCGCCTCACCCACCTAACTTGCCAAAACACCGTTGTATGTAATTTCAGGAATGCTAATATTTGCTAATGTGCTAGCGTGCTAACAGCCAATGCCGTGGCTTAGCTGTAGGGTTTGTCCTTATCTCCCATGAGAGAGCATCATTTCAAAATCTGTTTATTGTCACACTCCAGCTTTGACAACATATATTCGACATAAACCGAGGCACATAATGAATAATTAAAACTCAAACCTTATTGAGCTTCCTTGAAGAATCCTCCTTTTATTAGTACCACTGCTACAGAAAAGACATTGATTTATTGCCCAACCCCCTTCAGAGATTTCATGTATAAAAGGTCCAGATGTGACTCTGAAGATTAATTGGTACATCAATATTATACTTCTTCTCTTAGCAGGGTCATAATAAATTCAGCCGCAGTGCAGAGGGAATGTTTGTATCAAGTGTATTATTTATGGGCAGAAAAAAAAATTGCTGCCTGTGGCTTATTTTAAAAAGAAATTTACATACATGCAACCAGTCTCAGTGAGCTCCTGTATACTTTATAAAGTCCGCAGCTTATATCTCAGCATGTGATGCGCTGTTTTGTTTTGGAGGGGCTTTTTCTCTTTTAGCTAAAAAATGCAAGGCTCCTTTAAAAAACTGCAGGCATACAGAGGGAAAAAAATCCAATGCAGAGGTGTTTTTTCTTTCTGTTTCTTTTATGATTTAGGTGTTCCTAGGACCGTGATTCACAGTCTCCCCTCCTTAATAAATTGCTGTTCGTCTACACTTATATTGATTAAGCTACCAGCCACTCCATAGAATTCTTACTGCCACTGTGCCACATATTTCCGCCATGTCCAATTTATCACAGAACCTGCTCAGCCTCTGCTCGGGTAAAATGATAATGTAGGAGAGGGAATTGCAATTAGAGATGGAATGAAAGGCCCTCTTAAAGAACTAACCATTAGACTAGCCATTAGGCTGCGCTGTATAACTGAAACGGCTCCATACTGCAATTCAAATCAAGCCATTAGAGCAAGTACATTTCTGTAATCACAGTGATAAAACAAATGCACAGAGCACACAAAGTATAGAGAGGTATTTCTTTGTGCTTCTTTAGAATATAGATGGAAAGTGGGAGTGTGGAAATATGAATTCCTTTTTGAAGATATGAGAATAAGCTTTTTGTTTGGCCTCCTTTGTTCCCACGTGGCTGCAGAAAAGTGAATGTTGAATTGGAATCACAATAGCAGGTTGCTTACGGAACTCCTGTGCTTGTGTGTGTGTGTGTGTGTGTGTGTGTGTGTGTGCGCGCGCGCGGGTGATTGTGCATGCGTTGAATGACAGCAGCATTCAGCGGGAGACATTATGATTCGGAACGTCCAGCTGAGGCATGCGGGGAAGTACACGTGTGCCGTGCAAACCAAAGTGGACAGCATTTCTGTTGCTGTTGACTTGGTCGTCAGAGGTGAGTCACGATAATAAGTGTGCATTCCACAAAGGTGGAATGGGCGCTAAGTGTGTTTAAATAATTCACATACCTGAAGAAAAGTGGGCTTTGTCAGTGATGCATGTTTACTGTGACTGGTTGCACTTCACTGATGAAGGAATAAAGGGAGAGAAAATTGAGGCAAGTGGAAATTTCTCTCTGGAAGGTTTAAAGGAAATTTACTGTCTAATTAGACCCAATAGCTCCCAAAGGTTTCACACTGAACTGACTTCGCTGCAGTAGCCTCAGGTGCTAAAACCACCGCCACACTCTCTACCATCTTTCCATCTTTTCCTGATTTACATTCCCTCCCTCCCCTACCTTCTTCCTCCATCTGTCTCTCTATCTTTCTGTTCTCTTTCCTGCCTTGGCTATGCCATCTATCAGGTCCCCCAGGCCCCCCCACCAGCATCCATGTAGAAGGAATCACTGATACCACAGCCTCTCTGTCCTGGAGGCCCGGTCCTGATAATCACAGTCCAATTACGGCATACACCATCCAAGCCAGGACACCATTTTCCCTCGGGTGGCAAGCTGTCACCACAGGTAAGCTCTCTCCAACCAGCTGTGGCCTCCTCCAGTCACCTGGAGGGGGCCACTCTTCATCATGCCTCGGCTGTGAAAATATTGAAGATGTAATTTTTACCCCAGCATCAATTGTAGTGGGACCATTGACTCCCATTTTATCACTCTCCTGGGAATCCTGAAACATGGATCTCGTCCTGATGATGACGCTTGTTGCCAAGGCCGTAATTTGATAGTGCAGTTAAGTAATGGGATCAGTGTAATCTTTGCCCACATCCTTTATGGCACCCTTAGCATTCACGCATGATTGGCGTAATGTGCTTTTATCTCATACTGTATGCCTTGTTCTATTGATATTTTTGTGAATTAAGACACTTTTATCAAAGATGGTTTTACTAGCTTCATCGATTTGCCAACCAAGGGTCATAGATTTGTAACAGAAATACAATGTGACCTTGTAGGTGCTCAGAACCCAGAGGAAGAAAATGAGTTTTTGCCATTTTAAATGGAATCATTTTTATTTTATTATTTTTGTTTTCAATATCTGGTCCCTTACGGGGATTCTGGTGTTTTGCTTGTTTCAGCTGACATAAAAACTACACAGTGTCATGCATGCATTATTAAAGAATTCAACAAATATCACCAAATTGGCAATTTAATAGTCAATGTATTTGTTTACATACATTTTTTTTTAAAATCTGTATGTGTCCTTGTGTGGTATTGGACCTGTGCTGTGTACCTGGAGTCCCACTGCTACTACTACTACCATATCTGTTAGCCTGGAGGATAGCATGCTGCCGATGCTTAGCTGAGACGCTCCAAGAACACACAGCCACACACATTCATTTGTTGAAACTGAAGAGGGCACTGTGTGTTTTCTGCCAGTTCCTGAGATGGTACGGGGCAACCGGCTGACAGCTACAGTAATAGACCTGAGCCCTTGGGTAGAGTATGAGTTTCGAGTGCTTGCGAGCAACTCCATCGGGACTGGCGAGCCCAGCAAGCCATCCAAACAAGCAAGGACAAAAGGAACATGTACGTACTGAATCTATTTTAAAAACTGACTAGGATACATATAATTTAACCAACTTTCTGAATTTTTGGGGGAATACTTCAGTATTTTTTGGAAATACTGGTCCCAAAATATTCATTAATGCTGAAGAAAGGGAAACTGTTAGCCTTGCTCGGTCCATACATAAGCCAAACTCTAAAATAACCTTCTATCCTGTATACCCTCTATATTTTGACATCTCAGTGTTAACATTGTGTGAGTTTTCTGGAGCAAGAAATGACCGTACTTGGATGACAGAGTGAAGTGAAGTTATCAGCTAACACTAGCAAGCTTGGTTGCATGATAAGCTCAAGAGTGGAATCACTCCAAGTTCCAAAGTCAAAGAAAAAAAAAAGCATTGTGATTTCCTGTGTCACAGTGCCTCTCAAAGTGGCCACACCGCAACTCCACTTTCCAGATGGGTGATCAGCCACCATAAATTTGTTATAAAGAGGGGAAACTAGTGAGAACCTTTTTTTGTGGTCGGCTGTAAAGACGCTTTTTAACGCTGTTAAGTTGGGCATTTCAACATGGGAGTCCATGAGGATGAGCGTGCTTTTGGAGCCAGGCTCAAGTGGCCATGAGAGGAACTGCAGTTCTTGGCACTTGTATGTTGGCTTCATTTTTCACCCTTGGTGTCTGCTTATTTCTACCACAAAATTCCCACCTGAGATGGACTTTTTGTTTTTCAGTCAAGCATATGTTCATTAGTGAGCTTGACTGGTTCTGTTAGATCTTCTTACATCTGGGCAGAGCTTTTTCACAGCCTCTATCTTTAGTTCAGTTTTCTTTTCTTCAGTTTTTGGGATAATTTTTTTCAAGTAACCTTTGACAAGTAAAGGGTATAAGCATATTTTGCAAAATGTCAACCAGGCTGTCCTGATAGGGGGAGCGCATACCAAAAAATGCTCCCAGGAGCTCCCTGGTTTGAGTCCCAGTTGGCAAGTCATTCCCCATGCTCTTTTTTCCTACACACTTCTGTCTACACACCTGTCCAATAAATGTAGAAATGCTAATAAATATCTTAGAAAAACAAAATACAAAAACTTTGAATATACAATCAGTGTGCTGGAACTGCCTCAAAAGAAAATGAAAGTCTTATTCAATTGTAAAAGATCTCTAAAAGCTTCTTTCAGCAGTTTAACAAGTTTAGATTCTTTATGTGTTCCCTTTTCGACTCGGTGATGGGAAGTTTGCTGATGTGGGTAGCTGAATGTTCAAGTTCAAGCTTGTCAAATAGTTACCTCCCTTAGCAATTTAGGGTTTGCTGGAGGGAGCATTATTACATGTGCCTTTGCAGTGTCATGTGAAGTCAACCCTGCTAAGCTGATCTGTCTTCTTCCTTTAGCTCCGAAGGTCACACCAGCTAATGTGAGTGGAGGCGGTGGCAGTCGCTCCGAATTAGTCATCACATGGGAGGTAAGCAAGCTTGCTTAAGACCCCCTCACCCATGGAGGAGGCAGCCAGACGTCATTATTTTTCTGTGGATGTGGGCCTCTGTTTCATTAATAACAGCTGAATGGCTTAATGTATGGCATTTCATTTTTAAGAACAGAAATGCAATAACTGCTGCTGTCACCCTGGGGGAGAGAAAAATCCTTTTGAGGTTTCAATAAGATAATTAAACTCAGTTGTTCCTTCGAAGTTCCAGCTTTTTCTGTGATTATTTTCTCCTCTTTTCTTTATTTTTCCTTTTTTGTTCTCTTTCTTTTCTTATTTCTACAAAGCCCCCCGCATATCAGCCTGGTTCCAAAAAGGTATATTTGTTCAAGCTGCTGCTCAGAATCATCAGCTCCTGCTGTGAACCATTTCACTGTTGATGTTTCAGTATGCACAAGTTTGGTTAAAAGGTAACTTCCGCTCAGCAAAGCCCCTGTTTTGCCTCAACCCCTGAAGTTCCTTAGGCAGTTCTGTTTTCACACAAAAGCAGGGGTGGCGGGTTCTTCATAATATTAACTATTCCTTTAAGAAATAAAGAAAAGGCTTCTCTCCCTCAGGGTAACAACAGACATTTCTATTCACATGGCTGCAACCCAGGGCCTAGAAAAAAGCTCAAGATAGGAAGATCTGTGTCAATGACACACACAACTGGTCAGCCAACATAGAGGCTACTGTGCATTTGCCTAGAGTTATCCAAAATGCCAAAAGCACCTGATTACCATCACTTGTGAGAAAAAAAATACAAAAATTTCATATTCTCTTTACATACAGTTACAGTGAGTTAGGGTTGGGGTTGGGTTGAGGAGGTAACTTTTAAAGTTAGTTTGTCCATAGACAATATAGGAAGAGTTTAGTTTCCTTTAGTTGAGTACTAAACAGTTGTGGTTGGAAGACTTTTAATGATTTCTTTGGACTGTTGTTGTTTTTTTTTCCAGGGTGGAAAGATTGCACAGCATATATTACTAATGATTTAAAAAACAAAAAAACAACAAGAATTGGGTGCTCAGGTTTGAATATCTTTTGGATCTTCTCTAAACTATACAAAGTCAAAAGTATACATATAGCTTCAAATATATACATACACCCCATTTGATTAAATGTTTCTTAGCAAGTTGGACCTCGACCAGTTCATTTAAATTAGTTGGTTTCCATGCACAAATTCAGCTTTTAAGCATAATCCACAAATTTTCAGTGGGGTTGAGGTCAGGGTTTTGGGAAAGTCATTCCAGAAGCCTAATATTAGCCTGCTTTATCCATTCCAAAACCAGTTTTAATGCATGTTTGGAATTGTTGTCCTGTTGGAACACCCAACTGTGTTCAAGTTTTATCCATCTAGCTGTTGAGTGGAGGTAAAGTAGAAGAATTTTGACATAGTCCTTCTTCATTACTCCATCCATGTTATGGAGTGTACCAGTACCACTGGCAGTAAAAAAGGCCCAGAACATGATGGTATCACCACCGTTCCTGACAGTTGGTGCAAGATTCTTAGGTTTGAAAGTTTCACCTTTAATCCTCCAAGCGTAGCTCAAGCTTTGTATTGTCTGACCTTAAGACTTTTCTCCAGAAGGCATGTGGACAAATTTCAGTTAATTTCAGTTAGAGCTGGACTTATTTCTTAGTCAGCGCCCTCTCAGTCCATAGCGATGTAAAACTTACTTCACAATGGACAGTGACACTGGTGCTCCAGCAGGTTCTAGCTCATGGCAGGCTTGAGCTTTGGTGGTTTTTGGCTTGTTTCTGAACATCTTAACTAATTTCCTCTCATCTGAGGGTCACAGTCACAGGGTCTTCATCCAAAGCTTGGCAAACTGGTGAAATAACTACATAAATAAATACTTTTTTCAACTGTCATCTATTTATTTTGAATTAAAGAACAAAACATTACCGTAGGATTGATACTTTTCACCTCATAAATGAATAAATGCTTAGGCAATATCATTAGTAAACACTATGTACAGAATAAGCTTTAAAGGTTCATTTTTTTAATATCTGCTACAGGTGACCCTCAACCCACCGTTAGTTATGCTGCCAAACTCAGGCTTACTAAACTCCCTCCGGACTAACAAAAGATGTGTTCCATGTATCTTTTAGCAGATGAGAGTGAAGAGGTTGGGAATATGCACAATGCTGTATAAATAACACTGAACTGAACTGAACTGAAATTAAGTTATGAGATTTTTCAATTTTTCGTGTAAGTATTAAAGAAAAACAGCACAATATAAACCTATGATATTATTATTTAGAAGTTACCCCTAATAAGTGCAGAGAACAATCAGCAAACATGAGAAGATGCAGTTTTGCTATGATAATAGTAAATTAATAACAAAAAAGTTGAAAACAAAGAGGGCTCAAGAATGAATCCCTGGGGGACACCACAACATATTCAAGTGTGCCTGTTTCTGTCTGATTAGTACTTTTTTGTTGTTTTTCAAGAACCTTTAAAAGCTTTGGGTGGTCATTATGAATGTCTGGAGACCATAAACACTTATTCTAGCAGTTTTAACAAGTTTTATCAAGACAGTAGACCCTGCTTCTCTCCAGACTAAAAAAAAGAAGATGTGCTCTATGTATCTTTTAGTAGACCAGAGTGAAGAGGTTTGGTTTATTCACTAGAATAGTGTCTGGAGTTATAAATATCTGAAGCATGACCATGGCTACGTCTGTGTTATCATGCTGAGTGCTTTGTACTGTGTAATGGATGTCTACTTATAGTTTTTGTGTGTTCAGCATGTTTTATTTGAAGACAAGCATTGCCTTAAAAGTTGAAAGCCTTGTTTGACCATATTTCATGGCATCCTATACTCACATGGCAACTGTAGTTAAAAAATGAAATATAAAGACATAGAGTTGCAGTGTGTTTATTTTCCTTTCTTTCACAAGGGTTTACACAGTGTTGTTTTCCTGCAGCCTGTTCCGGAAGAGCTGCAGAACGGACCGGGCTTTGGCTATGTTGTGGCTTTTCGACCCCACGGTGCCACAGGCTGGATGCAGGCAGCTGTACCGTCCGCTGAAGCATCCAGATACGTCTTTAAAAATGAGAGCATTCAGCCCTTCTCCCCTTTCCAAGTCAAGGTTGGGGTTTACAACAACCTGGGGGAAGGGCCATTTGGACCTGTTACCACTATCTACTCTGCTGAGGAAGGTGTGTATGATCTCATGGCATACATTCTAAGTTCTGGAGTAGATCTATATGTCCAGCTAGCAGTAATTTATAACTAAAAGTCTGAGTCAATCTTCCTTTCTTTAAATGGCAGCAGCGATCTTGCAGGCAGCCTTCTTCTATCAGCACTCACAGGCATCTTCAGCATACTTCCCTCCCTCTGTTGTTCTGATAAAAAGAAGCCGCTTTGAAACTTTTTTGATGTTCCCTCTTTGAGGGGTCATCAAAGCGCAATGCAACTTCTAAAATCAGTCTTTACACATTAACTCCAGAGCCTGGCCGCGCGCCCACCAGGGTTCGCGCCAAGAGCCTCTCTGCATCTGAGATTGAAGTTTCATGGAAAGCTCTGCCCTGGAATGCCAACAAGAAGAGAGTGCTGGGCTACGAGGTGAGCTCTGATGAAATACCTTGTTTGTGTACCAGAGTTTCCCCTGGATGCATTTCCTGTTTGTATGTGTGTGTGCGCACACATGCCAGCTAATGCTGTACAATCTTGTTCTCTTCTATTATTGATGAGTGTTTGAGACTTATGCACCTTGGGCATATGAGATAATAGCTTGCTGCCTGCATAATGGTCCAGCCGAGTCCCAGGCCTGTGGGTTTGGTTGTGTTTCTCTTGTTGCTTACCTAAGTACTGTAACGTACTGATTAGCGTACTGATGCAATACTCCAAGGGATGGAATGTTTAGCGTCTAATCCACACAACATAGCAAGCAGTGGCACTGCAGACTTTCTAAGTCAGTTCTTGTCATTTTAATTCTGCTCATAGTTAAAATCCAAGATGTGAACAAAGACGTTTTCGTCATCGAACTGCGTAAAATGCCAGAATTATAAATTGTTGACCACTCTAATGCAACAGAGGAGCAGGCCCTCAGCAAACCATTCCTGTGAGGAAAGGAAAATTGTATTTGTGCTGTCAAGCATGCCCGCTGTTTCAGCCCTGACAAGCAGGGTGACAAAGAAAATCTGTTATCAGTGGACGTTGATGGCAGGGGATTTTTATGGATTCTTTCACTTTTTTTTGTTGTTTCCCCACTTTTGCATATTTGACCTCAATCTTTACAAACAAAACTTAAACAGAACACACATCTGCCCGGCACAACGGAGGAGCACAGTTCACAAGGCACACAAGGTGGCATGCTGCTAAAGCTTGTTTTCAGACCATTCACAGCTTCCATCCAGTTGAGTTCACATCTCCCTGTTTCCAGTTTGCACCTCACTGACAGGGTGTAACAGAAAGCTTTTAAGGTGTCCATCGTGTTTTCTGCATTCACGTCTGCGGTTCTGCCTTGTTGCTTTTCAGCTGAGGTACTGGAGTAGAAGTGAAAGGGAAGACACGGCCAGCGTGCAAAGGACTGTAGGAAATCAAACATCTACTATTATCCGCGGGGTGAAAGGCAGCACCACATATTATGTCTCAGTGAGGGCGTATAACACTGCAGGAACAGGGCCTCCCAGCACCACCGTCAACGTTACCACCAAAAAGCCACGTAAGTATGGGATCTAATTAGAGCCTGCAAGAGGTGTGCTACAGTATGAAGTGAGATTAATGGCTTACTGAGTTATACTGGGACTAAACTCAGTAAAAGGTGGCCTATCTTAACCTGAGTAGATCTCTATAGTAACTTTCGCTGACCATATAGCCCGGTTCAGAGCAGATCATCTTCAGAGTTTCAGTTTAATATCAGCTAGAAGCAGCATGTCTTCACTGAGTTTTTGATGAAACTATGCTCTGATGGGGATATACAGATTATTTCAACTGGTGACCAATATCCAACTGAGCAATTTTCTGCTGATTAGAGGTCTAAACATGCATCAAAATGATACACAGCCATAAAATTGGGATCATGTTGGTTCAGAAGTGAAAGTCTGGTAGATGTCTATGTGACCCTCGACATTATTTCAACTTACAAACACATTTATTTGGGTTTTTTTGGATACCACGTTTGATTGATTGTTTTGTTACAAAATGATCATGATCAGACCCCAGGTACACAAAGGACACTGATTTAGTATTACCAATATGGAATCAGTATTTTCTTTATTGAAAAAAATGTTTATGCCATCCATGCATCAGTTATGCAACTCCTTACTGCGGTTCAGGGTTGCCAGGGGGTTTGAGCTTGTTCCAGCTGTCATAGGGTGTACACATATATACAAAAGACAGCAGAGTTATTAGTTAGTTTTAGCTCATCTGACCAAAGGATGTGCTTCCAGTATGTATAATATTTTCCAGGTTTTCCTTAGCATACTTCTGTCTGGTTTGAATTTGCAGAAGAGTTTTCTTGATCTCCAACCTCGTAGTGCATTCCTGTGCAGAGTTCTACCCATAGTTCTAGTGATTGTCGTCTTTGAGACAACAATTCCTGACTTCATTCACTGCTGTTTTGGCAGTTATTCTAGGGTCTTTACACACATCTCTCACTAATTTTCTTTTGAGAGTCTTTTAAATCTTTTAGAATTTCTTGATGATACTTCTCCAGTGAAATGTAGTGATATATCCATCTCCTGCTTTGTGAGCATCAACAAGTCTTTTTGGCACGATGCTTTCTCAAGTGACAGCTCAAACAATTGAAGAAGTTTTATACTCTGTGTAAATTGGAAGATAACCCTCAGTTTGAACTTGATTTTACAAGCTTTGAGAATTGCAAAGTTAAAGCACATCTTGTAAAAGTAATCGAGTGCATTTTCAGTAACCTGAGAAGACGCTCAGCCTAACCTAGCCTAACCTAAGCCTATTTTTTTAAGAAGGCCAAATTGACTTTTTTGAAAAAATGTGAACAGTTTCTGATGTGTGTGAAATTAAATGATTATTTTCTTTGTTCTCTTATTGCCAAAGCTTGAGAGGGCAGTTTAATTAAAAAACAATATGACTTTTTTTTAATTGCCTAGGATCAGACATAGACTTAGGGTTAGGGTCATCAACAGTGCTTACCTCAGAGAGTTAACCAAATCTCCATTTTGTTTTGAAGTCATCTTCAACATCTTTTCAAAGACTATTTGCTGGCTGGCTCACCTTTTTTGTAAGCATGCACAGAGCCTGATGCAGAAAGTATGGGTTATAATCCTATTACCCCTGACTGGGATTTTAGGTTTTATAGAACCAGCTAACACAGACAAACCATGGCTATGTTACAGTTGCTTCACAGTACACCTGTCTGATCAGTGTGCTACTGCTCAGCTGTCATTTTAAGGTAAATGATGTGTTTTTGCTCTCTCAGCACCCAGTCAGCCACCAGGTAAAGTGGTGTGGAACACATCAAACTCCAAGATTATACTGAACTGGGAGCAGGTCAAAGCCCTGGAGAACGAGTCAGAAGTCACTGGTTACAAAGTAAGAACCCAGATGCCTTGTTTTATTAAAAAATTATGTTTTGTGCCACGCCACCTTGATTTGATCTCGTCTTCAGGTGCTGTACAAGAAGAATCGACACAGTCGCCCCAGCGTCATGGAAACAAACACCACCTCTGTAGAGCTGGCTCTTCCTACTGATGAGGATTATATTATCCAGATAAAGCCATTTGGTGAGGGAGGGGAAGGCAGTAGTAGCAGGCAGATCACCATCCCAAGGATACCAGGTCAGTGGAGAGCTAGTTAGTGTCTCCCTTGTGGCTGAGCTGAATAATCCCCTCCCCTGCTGCTGTCTTGGCAGAACAGATTAACTGCTCCAAAGCAACAGAGACTGGGGAAATAATGTTCTACATTTGACATTTGTGTAATTACAGCCTCTACGTGACACCAAAAAGTATGTAAAGTAAAGTACTCTATTTAGAATCCTTTCTGTGCCTCACACTGCTGCTCAAGGAGTAAGATGAGAACATATTTTAGATATTTTTTTCAGCTCATAATTGCTAAAGCAGGTTGAAGAGGCATCTCTTTAATAAGAAAAAAATGGGAAAAAACTTATTTCTCTCATAGACTAACAGCCTTGTTATTTTCAACATCTTTTCCAGGCCCCAACGCAATCGGCTCAGCATCCAAGGTCTCCACTCTATCAGCACTCAGCACAATAGCACTGTCTTTCACAGCGCGGACATCTTTATGACAAACGTCTCGCAGCAGGTGTTGCATCTGATGTGAAGACAGCGCTCCGGCAGAACGCAAATAAAGCCCACTCCGGTGTAACTAGATCCATTCATTTAGATTTTAGAAGCAGAAGGAAGACGCCGAAGGAAAAAAACAACAAAAAAAGACAAAAAAAAAACGCCTTTGAGATAACAGGGAAGGGGGTCCCCTTCAGCACCCAGGCTAAGTAAAAGAGATTGACAGATGTCGTGACTATGTTGTTACCAAAGCAGCTTTCATAAGAAAAAAATAATCAGAAAAAATCTTATATGCATCTTTTTGTATGACATGTTGAGCTTTTATAGATTTTCTTTTCTTAAATAAATTTAAAGTCTGTCTGGGCGTATTGGGTGAGAACAACTGCACGACAAACAACGTCATCAAATTTTCCAGTCTGTAGGTTAAGAATGTGATTCGACAGATCACCCTTTGTCTTCTAAAATAAGATATTACTTGTGACTTTGGTTCCAGCAGACCAAAGAGAGTTTTGTTTTTTCTTCATTTCTGTTTCTGCACTATTAGAAAAAAAATGCTTCTCTCAAAGGACTGCATCGACAGCTTTGGCATATGCTGCTATTGGTCCCAGTTTGTAAAGCAAGAACTAGCATTAGACTTTACATGTTAATGCTTTATCATTCTAGGATAGTGACTTTGGGTTATCTTGATATATCAGATAATGCTAATAGGCACTAAGCTTGGAAAGTTTTGTCAAAGCAGTCACAGGAAATGTGAACACTGAAAGCATTATGAGTTGCAATCATTCCTCCTGTCCAAAGATGGCATAGCTGCACTGCAGCTTCATGTTAGCTTAATCTACACATGTGCTTTAGTCCAACATGAGGTTCTGGTCTGAGCTGTGCCACATTCAGACTACACAGTAAATTTGATAAAGATGATCAGTGTGTCACATTAAAAGATTCCAAAGTCAGAAGTTCATGTAAAGGCTGTATGTTGGAGGCAACCAAACATAGGCATTGGAAACCTGAATGTACGTAAACAGGATCATCGTATTTTTATGATATTTTCCTTTAAAAAACAAAATCCATGAACAGTATGGGCTGTGTTAATTATCTTTTATTTCATTGTGTTGAACACAAAAGAGCACTTTTGTTACAAGCCAAAATAATTCAGCTTAAATAAGATGGACATTCCCACAGTGATGCCACCCATTGGTTTTGTACTCTGCATTTTAAAAAATCAGCGTTAGACCTATATTGGGTTTTTTTTGTTTGTTTTTTCTGAGCCAGAACATATTTGGAGGGCTAAATTATCAGCAAAGGCTAGCTTGATTAGCAAGCAAACCTAAAGTGTACGAGTATAACGCCCCTAAAATTGACCAAAATTAAATTATAACTTCTTGGGTGAGCTGTACCTCACAGCACGTTGTATCCTTTTTTTTATGATAATTCTACTCAGAATTCTCCCAAAAGCCATCAACACCTCAAACATGGTTGAGGAATCCAGACTGACTGGATCAGCAGAGCTGAAGGCTAACAGACTGCTGGCCAGGCCACATCCCTAACTTTAATCCAGAAACAAAAGCCAGACATGTAAGCTATGACTATGACTGAATCATATTTGTCTCCAAATTCAAATTTTATATAGAGGGAAACTCTTTTATAAAGAGGGAAAGAGAGTGCCAGGCAGATGTAAAGATGTTAATTTCATCACTCTAGTTGAGTATTTTAACACAAAAGTCTATGGGAACTTACTCTCTTTTGGAATCAGCCTCAAGTGACCATTAAAGGAATTGCATGTTGGATGTAAGCTATCCAAGATGCAGCAATAGTTTTTTGTCAGCTCTCATTCACTCAACAGGCTAAAACATGCCTCATAACCATGCTTGATACTAATGTGCCAGATCTTCCTGGCCAGGCTACTTTCACGCTAATATCCTATAGTCTTAACCTAGCACTGACTAAATGACCTAGCTGTTCCTTTTTTTTGTACCAGTTCCCCTGTTTGTGTCGCCTTGCTGTGCTGCAGCAGTTTTACTGCTATGAAGACAAAAAATCTCCACGCTAATAGCTGGACTTTAACCGTAGAATGTTGAAATGTCAGATATATTTCTACTGAACTCTAGAATTCACTGTAATTGCGCTTGGGAGAGATTTTTCACAGCCAGTATGGACAGAAGGAATGATCACAGTGAACAATAACTGTTTATTTGTATAGCGTGAGTCTAAATCCCATCATCCTCGATGCTAAAGCATTAGCATATTAGCATGCCACGTTTTTGGTGCCAGTCCCTTGAGGGGTCAGGTTACCCAACAGATCCCAAAATGTCGATGAAGTACTTAAAGCCATCCACGTGATAATTACCGACTTTGTAACCAGAAGTAACATCAAGCTATTGTTGAGAGCTTCTCCCCTGGGTTCCTCTATCATGGCCATTTAACAGTAATGGGAACCGGACCCTTGTGGCTGGCTCATGCTCCTCATTCTTTAAGTTAGCCCTGTGTCTAGAGCTATTCTTTGCCTTCTGTGTGCCTCATCATATGTTCAAAATCCTCAGGTCCTTAAAGAGCCTTAACTTATCATATGTATATCAAAAACATTAGAAACATAGGACTATGAAGCAGCCGTGGTGATGTTTACATGCAGCTTTGTGGACATAAAACTGTATGTAGTGAGGGGGGCCAGCATCCTTTTCCTGATGTTACAGAGGTGAGTTTGAATGGCATTCTGCTGTTTCGCATGGGATATTGGCAATATATGAGGCCTGGTGCATTTTTATAGGTGTGTATTCTTAATAAAAAAGACAATGCTGCTGATCTTTTCCTTTTTCCCATCGTCTCCTGATGCCATGTCGGGCTGCTGTGCTACGCAGAGTACAGTGCAGTCTGTATGTAGCTTGTAATCCAGTTAAGTAGTTTGTAGTACGTTGAAGGGAAGTGTACTGTAGGCTACTGGGTCTTGCTCAGAATCATGCATCGAGAAATGTGTAATATACTGTTTTGTACACTTCAGATCATTTATATAAAAGAACCTTTCTAAAGAGATGATTTACTTGGTTTTTATGTATCAACTCTGTTTCATACTGTAGCTAACTGTTGCTCAGCATGACTGTAATTTGTCCTCCCTTATGTCCATTTGCTAAGCCGACTGAATGGCTTAAGGACCATACAAGGTTCGTGCATCTGATAAGTTTGTGTATACTGTGCGTGTACCATGAAAACTGAACCATGATCAGCCCAATGTCTATGCTTCTGTCTCAGTCACCCCCTCTGAGATGTACTGGGTCTTCTGTTCATATACGCGCCACAGGAGAGTTTCTTCTGTTGCTGTTTGTTGTTTATACTGTGTTAATAAAGATTACCAATTTATAGAACAATGCTGAGCGCTGCTGGTGCATCAATATGATATCCGCCTGCATGACATATTGCAAGAAAGTGCCCCTCTTGAACTCTTTTCTGTAATACACCTACACCATTTCATGGGTTTTAATACAATGTGCCCTGAAGTTTGTACAAGAGGCGAGTACAATACTAGGAGGACTTCATTCAGTGTAATGCAGTCAGACTCAGGACATCTTCAAACAACTATGATAAAACATGCCAATAGCACTCAGCATTAATAGTAATAATCTGGAGAATAAGCACAGGAATTTTAGATCTCCATATTTAGCAATCAGTCTCTCTTTTCAGATAGTCCTTGGCTCAGAATGTGTTTTTATCTCTGTCGATTTTCTCTTGAGAAGTGCCTTCTCCCATGCTAATAGCTGCATTTTTATCTTTAAGCAGTAGTTTG
>VVHJ01046805.1:2378-17513 GCA_015107715.1 Tylochromis polylepis
TGTGTGAATAAAGCGCTGTGTGTGTGTGTGTGTGTGTGTGTGTGTGTGTGTGTGTGTGTGTGTGTGTGTGTGTGTGTGTGTGTGTGTGTGTGTGTGTGTGTGTGTGTGTGCATGCTTGTGCAAGCACATGAACGCGTGCGTGACAGGTGTGTATCTAAATGCTAGCGTGTGTGCACGGGTGGACGGGCATGTGTCGGTGAGATGGCATCGTCTGACAGTTTGGGGTAGTGCATAAAAGACAGTATTGTTTTAAGCCAAGTTTTTTAGTGTCCAGTTTTTGGTACTATTTCATATTGTATTGTAGTAAAACACAAGACTTTTCAACAATCTGTGACATAAAGGAAGGAAAAAACACGGATATCAGTGACATCTAGTCATGTACAGAATAATCCTTAGAAAAGGAATGCGTTATGAATATCTACATGTACCTGAATATTTAGCTCGTAAAACTAAAACAATTCAAACTAAAGGGATTATAGTTGCTCATGTCGAAGTTAGAAGTGTTGCTAACAGTGTACAATAAAGGGGCCAATCTTTGTGGAGTTTGTCGTTATGGCAAACAGTGCAGGTTGCACCTTTATGAAATGCATTTCTGTATGGTCGCAGGCCTGCTGTGTGTCTGTCTCCCCCGTGTGGTGAGACGCAGCACTGCAGTGCACTCCGTTATGCTGTCTTTGGTTGGCATAGCTGTGTGGTTGAATCATGTCGTGTGGTCCTGCCTAGCTAAGGTGTCGAAATGTAGCTGAGAAACAGCAAAAGAAAAAAAAAATCCTACTACTACTATTGCATGGAAGTTCTCTGGTTATTTGACCCACTGTAACTCTTAGGAGAGGTTGTATGATGAAATGCATTGGCCATGTACGTATGTAATGTAAGATGACTTGTATACTTGTTTCAACTGTTTGTCTTATTTTTTATTACTTCACATGTCTGTGTGGTGAAATATTTCAATTTTTTGTATACTAAATACAAATGTATATGTAAGGTAGTCTGCTTCCTGTCGTGATTTCCTCCTGACACACAGTAAGATTCTGGTTGTATGTCACAGCGATGCGTTCTGTTCCCTCATATTAATATTTGAATGATCTGCAAACACTGTCAGGAAAACTCTCGTGGCTGCATGAGTTCCTTTTTTTTATTATTACAAAATCTCAGCTTTCTTCCTGAGGTCCCCTGTGTGTGTGTGTGTGTGTGTGTGTGTGTGTGTACAACAGTACAATGTTTTTATCCAAAATAAACGCTGTGGTGTAGAAGCAAGAAGAAGCACAATATAGAAAAAGTGTTCCTGTTCCTGTACCTTTAGTTTTTAGATGTACCAAAGTGACCAAATGAATCCTTCAGAGAATGTAGCTGCTGCTGCTGCTGATGATGATGATGATGATGATGATGATGATGATGGCGGCTCTTATTCAACTTCCAGCACACGTCCAGGCTACAGTTCTTCTTTGCTCGTCTTTACTGCAGCATTACTCGGTGGACAGTCACACACCGCCTGCAGTACGTGAATGCCTCGAGTAAATTCATTTAAGGGCTACATTTATGGTCTGGTTAATTAGTGTAATGGTTTGTAATGGTCCAGTGGTTCTGTCACTTTGAACCAGTTACTAACGTTAACTCAGGCGGAGCCTGTGCTCATTACTTGCACTGTAAATAAAGTGACCCGCATTTCATTAGCTTCTTGAAACTAGTTGCTGTTTTCATGTGTTAGTGACTTAGTCACTGACTGCTGATCGTTTACATCTCAGTAAAAAACACAATCGATTTTTAAACCGAGGTTTGGTTTTTAATACTGACTTTAAAACGTGATAATAAGCAGTATGCTGGAACAACGTTTTTATCTCTTCCTTTAATGGCACTCTGTTTGAGAACGATGAGGATTTCCATCCACGGGTGACGACACACATGCTGGTTTAGGCGAATGCTCAGTGACAAAGTCCAGTTATATTAGAGCAAATCACAATTAATAGGAAATCTACAAGTGAATTGTGCAGGCGTGAGTTTAATTAGTGAATAAAATGTCACGCAGTGACGCTTTTTCCTCCGAGCAGGTGGACGATGATCCGAGGCCGATGTGGTCAGCAGGCCAGGAAGCCTCCATCCACTGGCAGAGTGACGCCATTAGTCATGCTGCTCTTATCGCTCAGCAGGAATAAAATGCTGTTCACGACCTCCTCCACCTCTGCACACAGACACACAGAGTTCTCACGTCACACTCGGCTTTCCCAAGCTAACCGTGTCACTACTGGGAGGATCGTGTTTCCTCCTCTCACATATAAAACCAGTGTGCAGCACTGATTCTTTGCTCATCTTAAATATATACTTTTGCTTCACTGTTGTTGTGGCCCTAACCTTTGACCTAAATTGTGTCTGGGATCATGGAAACGGATCTCAATCCTCTGACCTCACTCTGGAAAGAACTGGTGACCTGTCCGTGGGGCACGCTGCCTCTCACGTTAGGAGAGATTTCCATGTATACAGATACTAGACAAAGACAGGAACTGAGCACAAACACAGTTATGTGATCTAAGAGGACGTATCGCTGTAATATATATGGCATAGCTGCTGATGACTAACCCTGTTCTACATGGTGAAGACTGCTGCAACTGACCTGCAAAGCGGCCCAGGGGGATGCGGGACAACATGGTCTTGGCTTTCTCGGGATCGCTCCAGCCCAAGCGACCCATGTCAGTCATCACCACCGTGGGGTTCACGGTGTTCACACGGATCTGATCACGAGACAACACGACACCTCAGTTAATGCAGTTCCAGCACAAAAGACTCGAGACACAGAAAAGACTTCAGGTCCAGTCTTTGCTCAGACATCCCTGATCGAACCGTCAGTACGCTTTTCTTTGTAGTCCTCATGTTAACAGCCGGACTGGCAGCAGTAACTATAGTCAAGTGACTGTGAGAAGAAAATACTTTCCTAATCCCAAATGTGTGAAACATTATATATGCTTTAAAACACTGGATAACAGGAATTATAAGTAGATTTAGTGTTAACTGCTGTCTTATTGTTTGCTTCCAGTAAATGTTTCTGAAATCACAGTCCCTTTGTCCATCTCTAGATTAGAGTAAGGTGTGTAGTTTAGATCCAGCCTTCATAAAACTCAGTGTGGACAGTACTTTGGCCTCAGGTCGGTGCCGACACCACTGAACGACTTCTCACACGACTCCTTCAGTATGTTACACACATCACAAGGCACTGTGGTGCAGGTGGGGATTTCGCAGACGTGGTTTAGGGCCTGCCGTCCTCATAGAGCAAAGGGTCACTTAAAATCATTAAGATGTCCTGACCGTGACCTGGATGACTGAGAACCTTCACAGACATGTCCTGACCATCATCTTTGTCCTACGATGAATCATTTCAGTGTTTATGGGAGTGGTCTCTTCTTGGATTTTAATCCTGTGTTTCGATGTCGCACGTGTCGGATGGAGGAGTACGACTGCAGATCTGCTGTTCTCTGCCATCGTCGGAACGCCGAATGAGGCCACGCGAGTTTGCAGAACAGTGTTTCACAGCGTCACAGTGCAGTGAGCTGTTCTGGCAGCTCGCAGTGGTCCAACACCCCCCTCACCTGTCACGTGCACTGTCAGGTTTTCATTCTACGTGCTCATAATTGTAAGCATCTTATCTGTGTTTTACTGTTGTATCAGTTCACATCAAACACCAGTTCTGATTATGAGCTAGGCACATGTATAAATGATTTATGACTTTCAGTGGCAGATATAGCTGTAAATAGTTATTATTAATATTAAATAATTTCCTGGAAATTTTGTTTTTCCCGTATTCCCTGATCATTTAAAAATAGACTGCATAAACTAAATTAATACACTGTGCCACCGCTAACCGAGCTAATGCTTTCACAAAGCTGACCACATCTAACCACATGACAGCACACTGGCATTAGCATGGCACGAGCATTAGCAATTGTCAGGTGGAAGCTGCACTCGAGCTCTTGGAAGCGTGGGTAGAAACAGTAAAGTACCTGGTGCGGTCCCAGCTCTAACGCCATCACTTTACTCAGCATGTCCAGAGCCGCTTTGGTAGCACCTGAGCACAGAGGCAGAAAGAGCAGAAGCTCAGTTTGTTACGCTCACTTGGCTTCTTCATTTGAATTTGACAGAGAACTGGCCGTTGGGCTGTGTTCCTCACAGTAGACAGCGTGGTCTCTGAGGGCGCGCTGCGATGCCTGGCTGGACACATTAACAATGGAGCCTCCTGATCCCCTGGCCTTCATACCACGAGCCACTAACTGCCAACAGAGAGAGCTTTGTTTCATTTCACAGAAGCAGTTTAATGAATGAGACGGGTCAACTGAACACCCTTAAAAGCGCTATTGAACTGCATTGAGCTTTGTTATAGAAGCTTTCCAAAACCCAACTTAACTAATAACATCAGTGTCAAACAGTTCATTGAACATAATGTCATCTGCTGATCTTTTTAAAGTAAAAAGTTTTGCACGGCTCAGATCGTCACGTGAAGCGCAGACACAGAGCCGAGCGTCATCATCATAAGAAGACATTTTTTAATGACGAGGTAAATGGACTGGTAGTTTTCTACTCAAAAAAAAAAAGAAGCCCTATTTTACTATAAGCCCCATTCACCCAATCACACACGTTCATACACGTGCTTTTTTCTACACCCAAGCACCATATCCAACACTCACACTCCGATGAATGCATCGCTGGCTGCCTTGGAACATTTTTTAATCTAAACACTGTGATGTGTGTGTGATAATCAACCTCAAAGCAATGCGTTTCCAACAAATCAAATCAAAAGTAATACTGTGGCTTTAACAATCCAGCCGTGATTGTTTTACCTGAGACACCTGCACCACAGCTTTCACATTCACACTGAATGCCCTGGAGGACATAACAAACACAACAGGTTAGCACATGACGAAGCCCTCGCTTCTGGCTTACAAGTGCTTGTGCTGTGTCCTTACTGCTGACACTTCCTCAGTAACGTATATAAAAGCTGATAATATTTGCTTTACTCATCAAACTTGTCAGGTGCGACTTCCAGAAACGGCTGCAGGTTGGCACAGGCAGCGTTATTCACCAGCAGGTCGACGGGGCCGACATCCTGCAGGGCCAGCTCTGTGGCCCCCCAGTCTGTGAGGTCCACACACACCGGGGTGATGGAGGCGCACTGTGAGACGAAGTCAAAAGCAGACAAGAGAAATCCAATATTTATGATGAGTTCGGGTCACGGCGTCACATAGTCCTTCTCACAAACAATAAACTCTGACAAGGTTGCAGCAGCTGTCCAACAACATACAGCAACAAAACCTGTTCTAAGGACCAGATGAACTCTGTGCATGGTAGCTTTGTTCAGCTGCTCCCTTAGAATAACAAATCAGTGAAATGACCTGGCGATAATACTTATCATGTTAGCAGTGCAGATTGACACCAGTACTGAAAAGTTTTGCATGATGACTGTACTGCAGATTCAAGTGCTTAACCCTGTGAAAACTACATTAAACAGCTCACGTCAGCTGATTAAAAGCTGTTTAATATGACGACCATCAGACAACGCTGGGACGAGTTATTAATAAGACTGAAACTGTGAAAACATTTCACTTTCAAGTTCAAAGCTGTAGGCAATGAGTCTATTAAACGCTCTGTAATGTGCATCACTGAACACAACTTTTTTTAACATATGAACTAGGACTTTTTGAAATAAAGAGTCTTTAGAAAGGTTAACAACTATTTGTTTGTTAATTCTGTGCTTTTATAATCCATCCATATATATCATTTTAATAATGCATCTTTTTCTTTTGGACTCTTCTCTTTTCCAGAGACGACAGCTGACTTAAAGCTGGTGTTTGGGTTTTATACCTATCATTTTTAAGAGGTGGCCTGAGGTATGCTTTATGCTGATTGACAGTCCACTGTGTGGGTCAGAGGTCAGGGCTGGGGCCCCTCAGATGGGTGATCGTGTGTGTGTGTGTGTGTGTGTGTGTGTGTGTGTGTGTGGAGTGATCACCTCCTGCACCAGACTGTTGAGATCGGCCTGTGTTCGTGTGACTGCTATGACCTTTGCCCCGCAGCGTGCCAGAGCCAGAGCTGTGGCCCGACCGATCCCTGGGACACAAGAATCCATCAACACAAAGACTGATTACAGAGAAGGGCGGACACACTCTCACACACACACACACACTCACACTCACACACACATTCCACACATGTCTTAGGCTTCGTCCCACCAACAAAGCTCTTGTTATTCCACTTTCTCAGGGTACGTGCAATGTCATCAGATTCCTCGACCACACTGCTGCCGAGTTCACGGTAATCAGTAACTTTAACACTTTAACACACTTTAATTCTAACTTGATGCACGTGCGGTATATGTTTATACCGTTTTGGGGGTCCACAGGAGGAGCTATAGTCGTTTGTTTTTTGCCCACTTGAGCTTTAATGAAACCATAATTACGGCTGTGTCGCTTCTTTAAGAATCACAGTGCTGACATTTAATGTTGTTTCTAAATCAAGCTGAAATGGAAATCACTTGAAACGGTACACAAGGATGAAAAATAGAGAACAATTCACAAGAAATTTAATTTAAAAAAGAAATCTGAGCTTACTTTTTAACAAAAGACAAGTCAGAACTTCATTTACTTGCAGTATAATTACTTTGTTTCCTGTAAAAACCCGACATGTTACTCTCGTGTTCTAGTGTGCCTGCCTTTAAGTACTTGTAGGTAAATATAATTCAAATAAAATATTTGATATTGAGTTTGACTGGAGGAGATTTAGCCTCGGGGCTACACTGAGGTTGGTTAAAGCACGTCTGCGTGGATGTTGTTTTTAAAGCAGCCTGCTGGTGTCGCTGTGTGTGTGTGTGTGTGTGTGTGTGTGTGATATCTCTTTTACCTTTTCCTGCTCCGGTTACCAGAGCCCGTTTGCCTGCAAACGAAGCCTCCATTGTCGGCCTGCGTGGGTGAGCGAGCCACGGCACAGACGGAGTCACGTGACACTCGGGCTGACCGTGCTGAGCTCAGCTACAACTTCCACAGCCCGCAGTGTGAAATGTTCCACGCGTGTTCTCTCTGGTGTTCCTCGTGTTTTGTGTTTGGATGACAGAAGAGAGGTACTCACCAACAGCGCAGCGCACAGAGCTCTGTGTGTGTGTGTGTGTGTGTGTTTGTCTTCCAGGTCACTCCTGCAGTCCGTGGACAGGCGCAGAGCACGCGCTCAGCCCTGCCATATAAGGCGAAGAGCTGCAAAAGTGCCGCATTTCTGTGGAAGCCCAAAAAGTCCGTTTTTATAACCGCAAAAGAGCTTGTGTGCAGGAAAATGCGCTTTGGAGCCAGCGATGATACACAAGTGGAAATGTGTGCAAGCAGCTAGAGAATGCTGATACGTGAATATTTGTTTCTTAGCTGAAATCCTGTAATTGCTGAAATATTTGGGAAGCTTGTTAAACTCAACTGAAATACACCGAATGATTCGCCTATGAGCCAAAGTGCAGAGCTGCTCACACGGACGAGGACGTGTCCAAGTTGGAGAGCAGCTGAACGTTAGAAACGATTCAGTAATGACCCCAAAACTCTGAATGAAAGCTCATATTCTGTTAATCGCTTTAAGAGTGGGATTATGCATTTCGAAGGTCTAAACTCAAGAATCTCAAATAAAAAAACCCAGAATATCTGCAAAACATCTGCTGTGTGTGTGTGTGTGTGTGTGTGTGTGACGGAGTTACAGAGTAAGAGGGGCATCAAATGAGCAGGTAAATTAGTTTTTAATATTTCTTTTAAGCTGCAGATGTCTTACTGCAGTCTTCACACAATGGGAAGTGTGTTAATTATGAATTTATTTGTTAGTTATGGTGGTGAGGTGAATTTATTTCGACTAAATCTAATTTACTCCTGGCCCCATGGGCCCCAGCGTGAACCTCGGAACGCATCTTTTTATACTTCAGTTAACGGCCGTGTGCACTGTAGTACAGTGTGTAAGATCTTTTTTTAAAAACCCACAGCTCCATGGTGCTGAAGGTCAAAACCTCTACTGGGAACCTTTGATTCGAAAAGGGAGGAAAATGTAGTATTTATCAAATATTTCTTTTTAGTCACGTATTACACAGACTGAACAGGCTCAGGCTGAAGCAGTGCAGCGCCTGGCCTGTTTACAAGTATCATTAAAGTTACAGCATGTAAAATTTCACCATTAGATGTCAGTAGATTGCAGATTCCAGTCAAATGAATTCACTTTTTTTTTTATCCCCCCTCAGTCAAGTAGGTAGCTCTGCTAACTCTGGTCATTCTCACTGTTATTCAGTATATCTTTGTTTCAGTGAAGTTACAAAAACCTCTTGAATCATATTTACTTTGGTGGACAGAAAAAAACCTTTGTACACTGTTTGGGGTCACTTTTTATAATGTGGGGCTTTAAGTTGTATTTAGCAACTGAAAATATTACGGCAGCACCGAGAAGACAAATCACGGGCGGTGTGTTGTCAGATGCAGGTGTAGGTGCTGCTGTCTTAGTTCTCTTTCTGTAGCAGAACTTCAAAAAGCTGACTCAGTTGTCCAGACCAGTTCTTGTCTGAGGTTCAGACCAGGAAGAACGTAACTATAATATTGAACCTGGAGTGTGATCCTCCCACCCACCAGGGAGGCGCTCCCAGCTGTGGGTTCACCTCCTCCTGCTGAACTCATGGAGCAGCAAACAACCAGTCCAGAGACAGACTCTGATGTAGCATCACTTTCATCGCTCACTCCTGTGAACCATAACGAGTGTGGCCTCTCTAAACATCAGTAACTAAGAAAACATGTCAGTAATTAATGACTTAATTCCATCCATCTTCGTCCTCTTGTCTGGGGCCAGGTCGTGGGGCAGCAGCCTAAGTAGAGAAGCCCGGACTTCCCTCTCCCCAGCCACCTCCTCCAGCTTATCCGGGGGAACACTGAGGCGTTCGCGGGCCAGCACTCCACCCTTTTCCCGCTAAGGACCATGGCCATGCTGATTCTCAGCCGAGGCTGCGAACCGTTCCAGTGTGGCCTAATACGACCACATCATCTGCAAAAAGCAGAGATGAGATTCTGAGACCACCCAAGCGAAAGCTTAATTATTCTGTCCATAAAAATTATGAACAGAATCGGTGACAAAGGCCAGCCCTGGCAGAGCCCATCACCCACCGGGAACGAGTCCGACTTATTGCCGGCTATGCGGACCAAGCTCTTGCAACGGTTGTATAAGGATCGAATGGCCCGAAGCAATGGGCCAGACACCCCATACTCCCGAAGCACCCCCCACAGGATGCCCCGAGGGTCAAATGCCTTCTGCAAGTCCACAAAGCACATGTAGACTGGTTGGGCAAACTCCCATGCACCCTCGAGTATCCTGGAGAAGATAAAGAGCTGGTCCAGTGTTCCACGACTTGATTATTTAGGGTGTTTTTTATTACTGTGCTTCAGACTCTACAGATCACGCAGAGGTTTGTCCCTCTGGGCTGTTTAAAGGGCCAGTTTATCCAAATGATCAAAGCTATATATATACACCACATGCTGTCAGATTTATGCATTAGTCCTCTCCACAGTCCAGTGTTTTGTAAGCCATTGTTTTAGTGCTCAAGTTCACATCTGCATCTGCATCTTTTCACACTTTACTTATACGATAAATTTAAAGAGAAAATTTAAAGTTTAAAGAATTTGATGTAGTTTTAAATGCTGACAAACTGAGAATCAACTTAATGAGTAACTTCTTATTTCTTTGACAGGTGTTGTTCAACACACCCATTTACAACACAGCCGTGAAGATCTGCCGGCATCTTCCGGACTACAGCGCTCAGGTAAGACCCAGATCCATAAGATATCAGGTGATTTCTGAGGACCTGAGAGTGGTGGTGATTAAATGTCTCCTTTTATTTTCAGATTGCAGTGATGATGGAGTTCCTCAGACTTCAGCAGGAAAACAAAATCCCATCACACATCACTGCTGAAGATCTGAGAGTTGTTGTGGTGGAGAGGAGCAAAGAGACACTCAGAGAGCCTCACACCTGAGAGCCTGTTTGTGATGACGAGAGAAAAGCCCTGCTTTGTTTTCTTTTGAAGGCTTTGGGAGTTTGAATTGGAGGATTTTGAGGAAAAAGAAGCCAAACCTTTTCTGAAACCGGTAAGAATAGAAAACTCACAAGACTTGTGGTAATTTTAAGTAAGTTTGTAACGGCTCACTCCTGCTTATTTTGGAGCATAAATGGTTGTTCTAATGGGAAGGCTCTTCTGGGTTCTTGGGCTTTGATTTATCACCATCACACTGCCCTTCCTCTTCTGGTTCTCCCTCAGCTTCACACCGACTTTGGTGTTTTGGATGCAACAAACCCAAAACGGTAACTTTTAATCACAGGTCAAAAAGTGATACAATAGAGATGAAAATCACTTTTATCTCCATACTGTAAGGTGTTGAGGTAACTGGTATTATATTTAAAAAGAAATTATACTGAAAAAGTTGCTTCTTGCAGATTTTATTTTTTAATTCACTTGTAGCTCCTCTTTTAATTTGTAGGCGTGAGTACACAAGCACACCCCTTTTTGTCTGATCTCCATCCACATCTCTTGCATCAGCTTCATCAGAGCGTATGTTAATCCCAGTGAGCTCATCATTTTGTGGGTTTAAGTATGAGAAGACCCTCCTGAGGAGGCCGTGTGACTCAGCCTTCTATAAATCTAACAGACATGTCATTTCAACATGCACCATGTTATTCGCATTGCGCTGGCTGTGAATATTTCCAAGCATCATCTTGGTTATGCGGTTTTCTCTTCAATAGATCAACGTGACAGAAATTGTGAAACACTTAGGAATGCAGAAAAGCTTTATTGACAATTAAACAACATGACAATAGATCAGTGGCAGGTTTCACAAAAACACACTCGGTCTCGCTCACTGACCTGCAGTGGGGCTCGTGGTGTGGCTTTTGGTTTCTAGTCTTTTGTGCAAACAGACTGGTGCTGTACAGCAACACTTTTCACAGGCAGAAGTGATCAGAGTGGGCGGAGACAAAGAACCGGTTTGTTCTCCTCTCTTTGAAAGACAGGGCAGTGGAAGTTTAAGAAAAACCTTCACACGGGGAGACTACAGCCTGATTGTGAGCGGTAACACGTTCTTGCACTATGCTCATTCGTGAGGATGCCGTAAACGTGTATACAGCCGTGTGGCTAAAAGCAGTCCTAAAGACGATGCTGCTGCGGTCCCTGGATCCCTTGATGGTCTGTGCTACGAAGTGTGATTTGGGGCTTCTGCAGCTAAAAGAATAAGGCTAGAATAAGCCTAAAGTTTCCTTCCTGGTTTTAAATGACCTTTACTCGTATAATGCCTTGCTGACCACTTAAATGCTTCTTCATATGTTAGGACTACAGACTGTATGCTGACAGCAGGCAGACGTGTAGAACAGGCTGCTGGTGGATGAAAGCCATCCTGTAGGAAATGAAAATCTATCCACTGTAAGTGTAAATTACAGGTTATTATTCTTAAAAAGAAACTGAATATCTGCTGGTGTTTGTGAAATCAAAGTGCTGAGCGGGAACCTTTGACCTGACTGCAGACTGTGGCGATTGACCAACACGATTCATTTCATGGAAATGATGCAAAGGTTAACTTTGGCTCCAGCCTCTGAACTGTGACTGATCATTTCTGTGGAGCTAAAACTACAATAAATGCAAAGCAAGTTCCCATAAAAGTCAAGGAGGAGTTTACACCGACACACTCCCCTTTAGTGAACCCCACGTCACTACTGTTGGTGACCTTATAGAAGCGCCAGGAGCAAAGCAGCGCTCAGCCACAGACGCAGGCCTGCTAGGAGCAGGAGGAGCGCCGTCGGGCTGAGTACACGAGGCAGCGACAGGCCAAGGCACTTACAATAGGCTGAGACGATGTTTGCAGTACACACTGGTGTCCCCTCAGTCACACTGTACTCTCATTACTACTCGTACCAAACATTCGTGTTGATCCAAGTTCATGTTTGTCACTAATATTTCATATTACCTCAGTGTTGCTCAAACAATGAACATCTTGTTCTTCCATCATGAAAACACTGTGAGGTCCTTCACATCGCACCATCTCTGCTTGGCACATAAAATCTTTTTCTAGTCTTGCTGGCGCTGCTCGTCTTTCCCCCACACAGACTCAACGAGCCCATTTGAAAAGCAGCACAACAAAGTTAGCGTCGACCCGTGCAGCTGCATCAGTTCCTCGCTTTTCACTGCCATCTACTCAACTGGAGCAAGTCAGTCTAATCACACACAGAAAGGAAACAGGAAACGGGCGTCATTTTCAAACCCCACCAGAATAATTGACCTTTTACTCAAGCTTCTCCAGACCACAGCTGAAACACAGCCAGCGAGGACTCTTCTACTTCCTTGAAGCAGTTTTTGATGCTTCACTGTACGAGCTCATTACTGCGACTGCAAGGTAAGCTAGGCTTTTCAGCTCCAGTCAGTGATTAATCATATCAGAGTAACAGCTACAGAAACGTTCCAACATACATATGTCATGTAAGAGTTGTATTGACCTAAACTTGGAAAACCCCTCAAGCTAACTAACTAACCTAGCTTAGGTAGGTAAGAGAGAATGCATTTTACAGTTGTCATGATTTCCACCTCGGCGTTACCACTGCCCTCTAAAAAAAAAAAACACAAAAAAACAACAACTTTGGCTTTGTTGGCTCGCTTTGTCAGTGATCAGAGGCGCAAAATGCTGTGGGACCCTGTACTGGTGCTTTTCCACTTGTAGGAACTGAATGACGCACAACCTGCATACGCGTGAAGCGTTCGTGCATCGCCGTTACTGTGTTGCTGTGAATTTAGCAACAGTCACTTGATTATTCAGATAATCGCCGGAGCTCAGCCAGGGTCACCGAAGGTTTCAGAAAGGGTTTTTAAGATCATCGCACGCCAATCACAGTTTTTCATGTTCAGTGTAGCTGCGAAAGCGAACGCCTCATCGTCGTCTTCTGCAGCAGGGTTCAGAATCCAGAGGCGCCGTTTTCGAACCTCACCTTTATTCAGCTTCACTCAACCGTAAAAAAAAAAAAATGCTAAAAATGTATTTTAAATTGAGAGAAAGTAAATTTGGTCGACTCTTAAAAGCTTAGTGGGGAAAATCTTGGCTATGGCCAACGGTGGCTTTGCACGCCTGGATGGTCTTCATGCCAGAAACAATCTTTGGCTTCAACTTTTAAGGCTTTACTTCATGTGTTTAATTAATATCAGAGTGACTCTGTAGGATAAAGGCTCACACTGGAGTTGAGTTTTTGTGGTGCGGTTTGAGCTTCGGACACCACCCAGCATCAGGATACAGAAGGCAGTGGACTGTCTTAAACCTGTGGAACAGAAAGAGTCAGAGCTCATGTTAATTACACCGCTTCAAAAAAAATGATCAGCAATAATTATAAAAGCTATTTAAAAACGGAATATTTTGATCGCGGCTCATACAGGCGGCAAACGTAACGATGAAGAACAAATATAACGTTTTTCTGATGAGACGTGTTCAGAGTGGGTATACTGAGCAGCAGAAGGGGAGTGATTAAAGTGGCAGCGTTTACCTGGTGGGGTCCTGAGCCAGTGAAAATCCTCCAACCACACCCACTACATTTCTTCTGTTGTCAAAACCTCCGTAACTCAGAGTTACCTAGAGCAAAACAATCACACAGTAACTCAACATTTGATGGAGCGCACTGTGGAGACACGCATCACAGGATCAGCAGGTGGAGGTGTGAAAGAGGAATGTGTGCGTGTATACAGCGCACACATTGTGGGTTTGCAAGGCTGCAAACCTAAGTGGGTCAAGATATTAAAACATATGAGTTGGTATCATCTCCCATTCAGCGCACTTTTATTGTGCACTGGTTTTGTAGTTGTTTTACAAAATCTGTTAACTGAACTACATTTAGGTGAAACTAAAGACGTTTTTTTAGGTTCTGCTGAACTCTTGTTTTAGAGATATGGTAAAATGCCTTCCCTCGTCACCTCTCACTCACCTGCTCCAGCACAGTGTCAATGGGCAGCTTCTGCAGGTTCTCCAGGTGAGAGTGGAAAAGGTGCGTGTGTGTCAAGCTGACCTCCAACAGCGCCTCGATGATGTAGCCGATGGTGCAGTCATCTGGAAGTCGGATCTTCTCTGCTGTGCTGATGAAATTCCCCAAACTGAAAACACAAGACAAAGACGGCTTCAAGCAGCAGTGTCCGCCAAGCTGAGTTTTCTCAGGATCAAGTTACGCGTAAAAAAATGAAGTGGTTTCCAAAATCAAGAGGAAGTGTCAACCTCACAGGGGGCAGAGAGATTTTATGAGAGTTAAAAATGTCTTTGTGTTGTATAATGAAAGAAAAGAGCTAAAACCTCACTTTTTGTTCAGCGCCACACAGCAGACCAGCGCTGGTGTAGAGCAGATAGAAACAAGCAGTGATGGCAGAAGCAGCATCTTTTAATGCATGTACCATCGGTCCATGATTTAACTGAGTCACGCACAAATAACCTTGTTTTAAACACAGTAGTTCTGTGATGTGCAAGGTTTTAAGATCTTCATTTTAAATTACATTTTTATTTTCTGTATCTATTATCAGATTTTTTTCTTAAAGTTTCCGGTTCAAAGATATTACATGGCAGGTCTTAAAATTATTCAATTTTATTTATACAGCGCCAAATCACAACAACAGTCGCCACAAAGCACTTTATATTGTAAGGTAGACCCTACAATAATAGATACAGAGAGAACCCCAACAATCAGACCACCCCTATGAGCAAGCACTTTGGCAACAGTGGGAAGGAAGAACTCCCTTTTAACAGGAAGAAACCTCCGGCAGAACCAGGCTCAGGGAGGGGCGGCCATCTGCTGCGACCGGTTGGGGTGAGAGAAGGAAACAGGATAAAGACATGCTGTGGAAGAGAGACAGAGATTAATAACAGATATGATTCAATGCAGAGACGTCTATGAACACATAGTGAGTAAGAAAGGTGACTGGAAAAGAAAAACTCAATGCATCATGGGAATCCCCCAGCAGCCTACACCTATTGCAGCATAACTAAGGGAGGATTCAGGGACACCTGGTCCAGCCCTAAATATATGCTTTAGCAAAAAGGAAAGTTTGAAGCCTGATCTAAAAAGTAGAGATAGTGTCTGTCCCCCGAATCCAAACT
>VVHJ01046809.1:9469-20547 GCA_015107715.1 Tylochromis polylepis
ATAAAAAAAAAAAAATGGTTAAAAAGTAAAAAAAAAAAAAAAAAAAAAAAAAAAAAAGCTTACCACAATTCACAATAACGTTGCTCAATCAAATCAACAATGTATTTCATCTAATAGTCACTTCTATTTAGGATTTTTCTTATTCTCAGTATAAGAAAAGAGCAATTGAGAAAATAATTGAACAGTTATACTATAATAATGGTTTATTATAGTAGAGTGCTTTTATTGTGAAACATTTACAGGACCTAGTGGGAAATGACGTTGACTTTGACCTTTCATATATTTTAATGGTATATAAGAATATGTATGGCTCTGACATTAAACCCTCTGACAACTGGTTACAACATGTGTTATTCTACTGCTTGACAATGTGTTATATGCTGAGATATGAAACAGACAGACCACCAACACTGCCAGCACTGTTCTTAATGGTGAACTCTTTAATGTTATAGTCAGTGTCCTAACTTGTCAAAATAGTGGATAGTCAGGCTTCACAAGTAATGCGTTCTCTCCAACACAACACAAAGCCAAAGTGCATCAAGCAATCCACAAATCACTGTGTGTGATGCGCCTGCCGTTACCTGCACCGCACAGCTAGAAGATTTAACATAGACACTATGTTAAAAGGCACATCGACAACACAATTTAGATGTGTGGCACAACAGAAGGTGAAGAAAAAAAAATAATCATATGAAAAGAGCGCGGCAGAGTTGCATTTCAGGGGCAACACAGCCATGTTATTCAACTGAGTAAAAACACAGCACAAAGTGAGATATAATGAATGCACAAAGGCCAAAAACTATAACTTTAACTGTCCAACATCAGCTCGGATGTACATAAAGGTGAGGCCTGACAGCATATCCATCTATCTCACAAAGACAGACTGAAATCTCAAATGCAGTCGCCAAAGATTTGTGTCCAAGAAGCTCAGTGAGTTTCAGGAAAAAGGTCAATTTACTGGACGAAAGATACGTCATCCCGTCATGCGGTGATTTTTTCAAAGGGGAAGAAACTGCGCTGTTTGGTTCAGGTTTTATTGACATCATCATCATCAGGTGTAACGGATGGAGTATATTTTAAGTATACTTTGCTTAATGGAGATACACTTAAGTCAGGTGAATAAACACATTACTTATCTGCAAAGATGTTTGCTTTTGTTTCTTTCAGCAATGTAGTTTTTCTACATTAAAAAACAACATATATTTACCTTAGAAATGCATTTATGCAAATGAGTAAGCTAAATTTTGCTTTGATGCATTTGCACCATAGTTGTGAAAGCAGGGTTATGTGCACATTAAAATGTAATAAAAACATTTTTTCAATATTGATCAAAATATAATCCTTAGAATTTTGGCCCTAAAAATGCAGCCCTCCTTCAAGGCAGAGACTTCAGATTTTTTTAACAGAAAATATTCAGGTAATGTGAAATTGTGAAGTCACACCGGTGTTGATCTCAGGCTTTCACACCATTACATTGTTTTAGACCCCGTTAGACATCACCAGTCAACTACCACACCAGAAGGACGAGGAAAATCAAGAGCAAAACTGTAAATTTTAAACACTAAACTATAACTGAAAGTTTATGACAAAGTTGAATAAAATTACATCATTAAAAAGAAAAATTAGCGTGGCAGGAGTCACCCCGGTATCCCACATCTTACTGCAGCAGGAAGTTACTTTCCGTTACCCTCCCAGCACACGGGCACACTTAGCCCAAGTAGTTCATAAACCGGTGGGGACCTGAGATGTGTGCAAGTTTACATCTGACAATGCAATGTTCTGGAACGTGTGTACATTGGCACATATCGTGTTGTTAACTGATGTTTAAAAAAAAAAAAAAAATGCTCCAGCACTGGTTGGGAATCGAAACCAGGCTTCCTGTGTGGCAGGTGAGAAATCCACCGAAACAACCAATGTCTTCAAGAGGGGTATCATGACACCTGCTCCTGCACTTAAGGTACAACTGGGTTGAGGTTTGAAGACCTATAATTTGATATTTAATGGAAGTGATGCCAAGCAATTTTGTGGCTCAGAAAATGCTACCATGAGTCACAAAACAGAGTTATCTAAAATAAGGTCAAGCCGTCTAAGGTTCAGCATTCAGGTTGCAATCTCCCCTGTAGGCTTTAACTATAGCGTACCCCTTTAAATATAGTAACACACACACACACACACACACACACACACGCACACACACACACACGCACACACACACACACAGTCTTGGGTTAACTAGTGTAAGTAATAGTGTTGCATTACTGTGAGAAGGCATACTGCACAACGCAACTGGATTTTGAGATCCTCGCTGGCTGTAGTTTTTGTTATAAGCTATAAACACATATCAACTGCATTCCTGAGAATAAAGTCGGCTCAGTTGTCAGAAGGTGACACACTTGTAGGCACTGAAGATTTGCTTTTTGGTATCGATGGATAAATGTGAATGAAATATTCAAGAAAGTCAAGAGTACAAAAATAATGCAAATGAATACACCTGCACTGCAGCGTTAGGTGGATTTTCTTCCCTTTAACTGCTCCGTTTCGTTAATATTTTACAGAAGGAGATGTTTGTGCGGCATCCCAGAAATGGTTTATTTCACATTGAGGAGCTGAAATGTTGGTTCATTTGGTTTCCTGTCAACAGTTCCCACAGTCTAAACAGGCGGTCTCAATTTCAATGGTCACCAAATAGTTTGGTGAAATACTGTCAAAAGGCTGTTTAAAAAAAAGAAAGAATGCAGAAAAGGACTTACATTAAAAAGTTGGACAGCTTCGAGCAGGGTGGAGATGTCCATGTGTAATTTCAGCCGAGTACATGTCACTCAGGTATCCCAAACAGAGCCTGATCCAGGCGTTTGGTCTTAATTCTTGCCTTGCTGGCATTTCTGGTGCTGCTTCTTTCTGGTTTGCATGACATTATCCTTCTTGCCTTCATAGATTTTTTTTTGAGTTGTGTTTGTGTCTGTGGTAAAAGAAAAAAAAAATGCAGAGATCAAATTTAGAATTCAGACATAGTGGTCTAAAAACAAATATTTTTATTCCTCATACGCTGAAATATTATTATTATTATTTTATGTGTGCCATTTCTGCCTGGCCGTTCTTGTGTGAGTTGGATTGCCTTTGGGTACAAGCTCTTTTTTTCTTGGTCTTGGGGACTTCTGATGCCCCCAGTGATTGAGTCCCTCTTAGCCAGACCTCACAGGCTCGCCCACCCCTGCATTACTGGCAATGGCACAATCAAGCTGCCAATTATTATCTAGCTCACTGCCCTTGCTAGCAAGCTGACAGTATGGGCAGCATTCGTCTGGCTGGACCGTACAGTATCTGCCTGCCTGGCCTGGATCAGTGAGTACATCCTGATCGCTGCTTACCAAATATTAGAAAACAATTCTTCAATAATTGTAAGCGTCATTTCTGAGGTTAGAAAGGACAGGTAGCGCTAAACTATAATGAAACCATGTTATTTTAAGTTAAAGGATGAATACAGTCAATGAACAGCTCTCTTATCACATTCAGAGACGGAGATCTACACAGTGCGGCAGATGTGTGTTTGCAGGAAACCCCAGTCTAACTGACAACGTCTGTGGTGTGTCTCATCCTGGGATCTTCTCAAATGTGGTCGTCTCCAAATCTTACTCCACCTCCCCTCTAATTACTGACTGCTGTTCACCCACCAGAATTCCTCACATTTAACACAGTTTATATTGATTAACATTCAGGAATTAAGTTGCTCCTTCCTTTAATACCCTACAGATGCTTTCATTTCAGCAGGATCTGACAGTGACATTGTATATCTTTATGACTCGACGTCAAGTGGCAGCTGAGTCAGCCATCTGTGTCCAAGAGCCAAAAAGTCTTCCTTTAAAAAGACTTAACCGACCGCATGCAACCAAAAATGAAACGGCAGCGTAGCGGCAATGCGGTATCGAGGATAGGACGGGAGCTAGCGGCGTGGGAAATATTATGGGGAGAACAATGAAATGTAGAATAATAACAGATAAGGTCTGTGACACAGATGTGCTAAGACTGTTTTGGACAGACACCCTTCTCGTCAGTCTGAAACTGCAGAGTTGAGGAACGTTCTCTTGATGTAAACATCAGTGAAACTGGAGGATCAAAGACAGAAGACTTATGGACGTACATTATAGCCTACAGATGGTACAAACCGATGTTTTGGTGTGGTCGTGACTCTATACAATAATTCATATTTTTAGAAGTTTTCTAACATCTCATTAAGCAAGCTGTTTTCTGTTGTTTGCCATATGACCTCGCGTGCCCTGTCGTTAGCTTCATCCTCTGGTACTTAATAGTTCTGGGCAAACTATTAAAAAATCAAGAATGGACCTACACTTTCGACTCTTCAGCTAAAAACCCTTAAAGATTTTAAGTTAAAAAAATAGCACGCTAGCTCCACAGCAAACATCAGAATGAATCCAGCTGTTCTGCGAAACATGTTGGTGGCCTAGCCCTGACCCCTGTTCATCTCGGTGGGATGTGGCGGGATAAGTTGTGGAAAGAGAGTCAAAGGAACCGTATCCAGTAAACATATAGACTCGTACACAAAAATGCAGCGCTCAAGAAACACCCTAGCTATATATTTTACCACTTATATAGTCGCCTATCCTTGTATGCACATCCTGCATCCAATCTGAAAGTGAATTTTGGTCAAATTGGTTTACGTGGAAAAGTAAACCAGGATCAAAGTATCCTTTAACGTTCTCTCTACTTGAAACAAGCTGTGCACATGTACTTAGCTCCAAAACAACAACAGCATTGCTTTAGAAGACAAAAGAGATAGCGATGATTAGCACGTACAGGCTACAAAAACATTAGAATAGCTTTACTTGAATGATTAAACTTGCTTGATCCAGCATCTCCTAAGCTCTCCTCGCCATGTTGCTGATGGGAAGGGCGCCGGGTCCTGTTAGCTGACGGCGGGTGGTTCAGTGTCAGTCTAAAAGTCAAGCCTCAGTTTCTTAGCCATTACACGATTAGCTTTCATTGTATGTCAAACATAAAACTAGCTGTGGATTAATCAGACCTGAGTCGGGGAGCTGAATGTGGACGAACAAGTTGAAGACACCATATTTCTAAAATTTTGGAACAAAAAAAAATCCACAGGTTTGAAAAAAAATTGTTCATACCGTCTCCTAAAGTGACTGATTTGATTGCAACCTTTGATAAATGTCTCCATCTAGAATTTTTAACAGCTGAAACATCAAAGCTTGGAGCGGTGCCACATTCTCTAAGTCCGAGTCACCACTTGTCTCAGCTTGGATGTGATCCTAGAAGTTTTTGACATCGATGTCAAAGAGACAGACAGTCTCATTCAGACAAACTCGTTCCTTCCTGGCTCAGCTCGCTTGCTCTCACAAAATCCAATGCATTCATAACCAAACAGTGGTCAACAACACAAGAGGATCAAAGGCATTGAAGGTCTGTGATTCATAAGGCTGCCAAAGGGTTTTCCATAATACTCAATGCTAAATTACAACAAATCAGTAACGTGCAGCTGAGAAATACAATTCACAGCTTTAAGCAGCCGTCTTCCATGATGCACACCCTTGTCAACTCAATGTGCTGTACAGATAAAATGCTGCCGTTACGATGCACTCCTGCTCTGTTTTCTGTTCTGGGGGATAATACCTATAGTACCAAAGAAAGATCACACTAAGTCAGCTTACATGCACGACAAAATGTTATTCTTACTTCCTGTTATTTTCAGAGTTCATTTATTAGTATTTAATTTTGTTTAACACGTTCGGGGCTTAAAATTTAATTAATTAAAACAATTTCTATAACATTGTTGACAATCATTTTTATAACAATAATTTCTGTACAACACACACACTTTTTTCCTAACAAAGAAAAAAAATCAGTTTTATAAAGACCTTTTTCAAGGTTAAAATTAAGACTTGTCGTAGCAAGAGAAGCACAGACAGGGCCGGATTGGTAATCTGGCATTTACCCAGTGAGCCGATGCACTTTTGGACCAATGGACCGGCCCGAAGGGCCGCTGCGCACCGGCGATGCAAGCATGACAGCAGCCCATTCGTTCCTTTTCATTACTGACACCGGATTGCCCAATCAAATCTGTTAATGGGGGCCGGGCCCTCTCCCACCTTCGCCGTGCGCTCACACAGCTTGTGGAAAACGTTAAGTGTGGAAGGAGTGGTGAAAAGGTGGAGCTGAAAAGCCGAGAGGAAAACAATAAAATAAAATAAAATAGATGCAGCAAAACACGTCAAATTAGCCGACACGTTAGCTGCACCGTGAACAGCAGTGCCTGCAACAGCTGGTCAACAGGCCTCACAGTCACAGGAGGCTGCTGCTGCCAGCACCAGCTGCGGAGAGGTGAGGAAGGTGATGAATTTAAAGGAGGAAAATAGATGGCGGCCCATAATTAGGAAAGGAGAGATTCAAAGATTCGGATAAAATTTGACCATGAGCCACCACTAATGCTAATAGCTAAAGTGTAGCTTTTAATTACTGTCACGTGCTGCAGTGCAAGTAAGAAATAACGCAGCAGCAGCTGTACCAACCGGGTTAAACCCCGTTTCAATATCTATGATCAAACAAAATGAAATAAATAGATGTATGTATTTCAGTTGTCACGGTGGGCCGCCTGGACCAAAAATGCCAGGGCCGATTTCTTTTTTGTCCCAGTCTAGCGCCGAGCACAGATGTAACAGATGTAACGTTAACAACTCAACTCCATTAAGTGTCCCATTACGCTGCCCTAATGAGTGCCTTGGAACAAGCTCAGCCAAATGGAATGAAGTCATTAATGTTATTAATTACGCCTGTGCTTTTTTCCCTCTAGACCACGGCCTCTAACGTCAGCCTAACGAATGTGAGGTTTGTCTTTAACATTCAAGATAACAGAGTAAGATTCAAATTTGGTCAGCATCCAAAGAAATCCCCATTACACGTTTTGAGGGTCCTGTACCTCACGCCAGCGCTACTCGGAGAAGCTGCTTTACTGCCTCCCTTTCTGTAATATAGTCCAGAAATCAGCCTCAGATTCTCACTGGTTTCTTACCAGTATCCCACCCCTGAGCCCCTTATTTGGCGATCATAACGATCGGCTTTTAACTAACTAAATCACACTGTATATGTTTTTATTCCCTTTCTTCTAGAAGCTTGTATTTACAATAAATATCCAGAGTCTCTTTTTTCCTTGTAGGCTGCTCCGATGCAGGACCCTGATATGGTCATTTATGGCTCAGTTATCATCTTGTCTTTCATTTCCAGAACATTTTATTTAACGTGCTTTTTGATTGTGTTTAATATGTTTAACTCTTGATAATATGGTTCTAAGCAGATTGCAAATACTTTGTTTGAAAAGTGGCTCTCTGAAAATCTAATTCTGGCTATTATGTCGTTTTACTTCTTTCCCGCTCACTCACATGTACACATTTATTCGTACTCTCGTCTGTCTGCCTTTGTCTCCCTTCTTCCCTTTCCTGGACACACACGCTCTAGTATCTGTCACTCCCGAGTCTTCTTTCTGCCGCTCACTGGCTCCTGGGAACATCTTGAATATTCATAACTGCCCTCTGATGAGCATGCTAAATGGGTGTCAAAATGATTTGGCCACATGACAGAACTGGATTGTCTTTGATAAGCCCCGACTTGAGCCAGTACAAGGCAGCAAGGAGTAAGAGAGCGACAGGGAGAAAAGAGACATTGACCCCAGAAGTTTTTGGTTTTTTTTGTGTTTTTTTTTGGTTCTTTGTTGAACCGATCAGAACTCGGGGTGTAGAAGTGCTGGAGCTAGGACTGGGCAGCAACGGAGAGGTCAGTAGGAGGGCGGACCCCTGTGGTGGCCCTGGGGGTGAAAGTCATTGTCACCAGGCTTTAATGGGTCCCAAAATTCCTCAACTGACCAAAACCTGTGAACGACTGAGAAACGAAAGACATTTGTGATTCAAATAAGTCCTCTGGGAGCTTCGCTGTGAGGTCTGGAGTTGGAAAAGGATCTCAGAGGAAACAAACACTCTCCCATTCCAGCACGGATAAGCTAACCTGGTGTTCTTTTTTGCTACAATTTCACATTTTAATATTTTTACATCACAAAACTGTGGGATTCGGCCTGGTTTACGCTGACCGACGAACAAAAGCAGCGTGCACTTGGGAAATAAACCGTTTCATTCATTTGGCCACATGGCAGGGGTTAACATTCAAAGCACATCGTTAGAGGAAAGCACAGAAGCATTTGATTTAACATCATAAGAATGAAATGTTAAACAGTTTATTTACATTTTTTAACTCTGTTACTACAAAGAGAAGGACTAATGTTAATTTCACCATGTAAAAATTTCCCTTTCCTTGTATATTTAATAATCATCCTGTTTATAGATCGGTATAAGCGATACATGATTTCTCGATTCATCCATTTGGAACAGCAGAACTTCCCGAGGCCTGTCAGACAAAGCAGAACTCTCTTATAACGACGCTCAGTGCAAACACGTACGATTTCACACACATACGAATTCGGGACAGAGGTATGCTGTATTCCACGTAAAGCAGTGTAATCTGAATTTATGGGCTGAGTTGCCATGACGCTCATTTAGTGGGAGCACGGAGGGCTGGGATTACAGGCATAGTTTCCCCTGTCAACCAAACATTTGGCTTCACACTGAACCTTGATCTGTCTGGATGGCAGAAAAAGACCACCAACCACTTGCAAACTAAACCCTGTCATAATCTGCAGCAGGTAACCAAAATGTATCAGGGCATGTATAAAACATCCATTCACGCTTACACACAGCACAAACGTGGCTCAAAATCACAAACCTCCTTGTTAATCTTCAGTAAATCTGCCCCTGATTTGGCTTTATCTGTCTTTTGTTATCAGAGCTGGGGTTGTAGAATGACAGGGGGTCACAAGGGTAAGACTTCTTTTCCAACATCTGCTTAAAGAGAGGCGAGCAAGGGTGGGGAGCAATGCAGGACAAGGGGCCTCCCCCTACTCAGTTCTTGAACGCACCACCCCAACCCCCAACTCTGATATTTTTGGAAGTCTTTTTTCCTTTATTTTGCCTTTTTTCCCCCTTTTCCTTTCCTCTAAAACCCAAATAAAGTGTGTGATGGATGAGTGAGCAGGAGCAACACCTCCCCCATCAATCTACAGGGTTTAGGGAGGAGGGGTAGGCTGTCCCTTCACAGGCCTCCAGAGCACCCAGCAGCATGCCCCCCATGCCTGTCTTGCACACAGACACTGGATACACACATGCAGGAGCTTTATTACATAGTAGCCATACATAGCACCTACAAACACTCACAGATGCAAATGCAGATGCAGATGCAAGTTCAAAGCCTTTGCACTTTGCACACATACAGTGCAGAAATGCAATGACACACAAAAGCAACATTCTGAAACCTCAAGCCTTATCACAAATACCCATCCATTACAATTTAACAACCCCTTTAAAGCCCCAGCGACAGCAGATAGGAAGATTTTGCACTAACTAATGCACGAAGGAGAACATGTAATGTAAGGAGAGTGTGTGGTGAAAGGAGACACCAAATGGTCCTAGTTAGTGGCTGCAGAGCACAGAGATCTCAACAACAAAGTCTCTCTGAGAGCACCACCAGTGCAAGGAATGAATTCCAAGAGAATGTCGTCACCAGGAGCTGGGGAAAGGCAGGGAAGTGGTTTAAGAAGAAAAAAAGAAAACCTTCGTTTAAGCCCATGGTTTGTACGTCTGTCTGTGAAGTTGTGATATACATTAAACACACTGTATACTGTATAAATACACATGCCTGTATATCCAGTGGGCTGGTCAGCAGGCTTTTGGGCAGGTTGATCGTATGCAACTAGGTACAAGATCACCATAGGAACTCAAACACATGGATCATGAACTGAATGGCATTACACATCATCTGAATCAAAACCCTGTCATCATCCTGATAATAATAAAAAGAATTTTTAATGTAAAAAAAACAAACAAACTCCCAACAAAAACAAACAAACGAAAATTAAGAACGCTGGCACAAAATGTACGCTTTGAATATTTAAATTTTCTAACTCTTTACACACTCGTTATTCCACTGGTAGGATCAGGGGCTTCAGTATTTCGCCAGCTAATAAAGACGCGACGCTCGCCCAGACTTTCACCTACTCAAATCAGACAAAATCAGACCGAGACGTTCTCGGCTGCTTTTCAGATGTACCAGTAAACTGTGCCTTTGTCATCGGTAAGATCTTTGACATCTGTCCTCAAATCAGATCAACTACGTGCAAAACTGTGAGTGAAGAAGGAAGATGACATCTGCTCTGCCCGCCTGTCGCTGTTGAAGTGGTGCAAATTTTAGAGGCGGTGGCGCTACAGTGCAGTGAAACCTGAATGCACACTATGCACTATATGACTGGCTGACCACTTTGCTATAATGCGATAATGTGATGTATACATGTCCACAGGTACCGTATCTCCTCCTTAACAAGTGGGCCAGTTGTGAGTGAAACTTTCTCCAAACATTCTGACACACGCAGCAATCATTAACATTTATACGTTTTTAAAAAACATTTAATATAAATCCAAATTCTTTCGGATTTTCGTGTGTGTTATGTTATTTTCAGTGATGCCGGTAACGCGTTACTCTGAATATGACCACTTTTTCAGTAACGACTAATCTAACGCGTTACTATTTCCATAACAGTAGTCAGATTAAAGTTACTTGTCCAAACCACTGTGCGTTACTATTTTTTAAATTTTTTTAAGCAAAAAGATTTGGTTTCTTCTTTTCGTCTCGGCGGATGACAAACGCATACGTGTCGTGAAACGTCACATAAGCGACAGGTCACGTTTCCCCCTCACAAGCAGCCAGCGACGTAACAAAGTGTAAACAACAATGGAGGGAGAGAGATGTTCGTTCTTTAGCTGGAAATATAGTCACTATTTTGAGTTTCTGTCAACTCAAGATTTCAATATTAATGTTCGTTGTACACTCTGTGTTGGCGAAAAAGTGTTATCTACCTTCAAAAACACTACGTCAATCTTAAAGAAACATTTGGAGTCGCAGCACGGCACAGTCAAACTCACAGAGAGAGTCCCACCAAGTGGTGACTTCCGCAG
>VVHJ01046820.1:0-10434 GCA_015107715.1 Tylochromis polylepis
ACTCCTTGATTAGGCAGATTGGCAACAGGTGAATGATTATCCTCAGGTTTAGCTGGCTCAAAGGCGGGAGACTCTCCAGGCCTGGTGTGGCAGCAAAAACTCACACACACACACACACACACACACACACACACACTCAAATGCGTACACAGGGAAACGAGGGACCAGGAGCAGATCACACCAACCAACAACCATAAGCGATCCAGAAACACAAATAAAACTAATAATATTCATTAAACCCAAAAATAACACATGAGCCCTGGGTCCCCAGACCCAGGCCCATGACAGTTAGTCCATAAAATGCATTGTCAATTACCAGTTAACAATGTAAACCTGAGGCTGCAGTCCCACACACCAACACAAATCTCTATCCTAACCAGGATACACATAAGATCTTTGTTTTAGTGTTTACATATGAAAATCTGCAAGAAAAAGCAAAGCTGAAAACGAGTACAAAGAGACTTCAAGGTCGCCACAGTGGTTCTGCTGTAGAAACATAAAGAGGGAAAAATGGAGGCTAAAATGCTGTAAGCATGATTGCTCATTACTTAAATACCTGTTGAAATCCAGGTTCTGGATGCTGGGTTGGGGTAAACATACACTCAGCTTTATCACCACTCTGAGTTTTTGGCTAGCTACGTGTTAGCATGCTGATGCTTGTCCAAAGTTGTGCTTGTAGTATAATGCATTTGTTTCTTTTCCTGGAGGCTATTTGGGCTTAATGTCCATATTTCCACTGCTCAAAAGTTGTGGACGACTCCACCCTTTTCTGTCTCCTGAATGCAAACTGAAATTAGTTGATTGCAACAAGAATGTGCAGGAAAAAAAGGTATGTATAAAGGTAAAAAAAATAAATAAATAAGGTAATTAGCTTTTCTATCCAAGCAGATAGCAAATAAGCTAGCCTTGTTAATAAATGAAAAACAATGGAATTGTAACCATAATGTAATTGAAAATTGAATTTAGTACATTATCACGCAGCATTCCTACTTTACTGAAAAAGAAAATGTGATTATAGTAACACATTATTTTGGAACGCATTACACCCAACATTACAACCAACATAAGAATCAATAATTAATAAAACTTAAGTGAGCAAGATAAATTTCCCTTTAAAGGTTTGTTGTATCCATTTAAAAATGTCAAGACTACAACTTGGTGAAATATTAATTATCTACTGCGTCTTCTCATCAAGTGAAAACTTCTTCCTAATCTCTTCTCTTTGCTTCAGATTCAAACTCTATTTCCTTCTCACCTCTTTTTCTTCTTCTTTTTTTAATTCCTTCAGCTTCTCTGCCCCATCTCATTCTTAGAAGAAGATAAGTCAAGCAACTGTCAGATCACCGCTGCGCTGAAATTCAGATTTGAAACTCAGCGCTTAAAATGGTCGTCCGTGACTTTTCTCGCCCCGGTTTGATTTGCAATATCATGCTCAGGAATAAATAGTTTTTCAAAATTGTGTTTACCACTTTTAAACTGACAGGTTCTTGGCCTTATATAAAATCCACTGGCTTTTTTTTTTTTCAGTACGCCACCGCTTCTCTCATTTTCTGTTTTCATTTTAATGTTCCTCTCTCTCTCTCTCTCTCTCCATTCCTACTGTCACCTTATCACAGCAGGCATTGTTATGTTAAACAGACGCTTAGAACCTGCATGGCACCAAAATAAAAGCTGAGAGCCACTGTCTGCCTCAGTGTGAAATGGAGCTTATTATCTTTCTGATATCAGTTCAAAGTAGTTTACAAAGCTGTTAAAAGTTTAATTTTAGCCTGGCAAAATATTGTGAGAATAAGCTTGTTTTTTTAAATTTTGCCATTAACTTGTCCAAGTCCTGCAGATTCACTGGGTTTTCTCCAGCACATACACACATATAGAGATTCTCTGTTCTCCTGCTATCCTCCTGCTTGTTTCCACCATCTGGAGCCGATGGGAGTGATGTGCTGCGATCAGCTCCCTGGTGTAGGAGCACACAGGAGCACAGAGCGCAGCAAACTCTCGCCTCCCCCCCTGACATTTTGGAAAACCCTTGGCAGGCTTGACTTTAGTTGATTAATGATCTCGAGGGCTGCTGTGCTCACGGATGACACAGTCTTGTACAGGCACATGCGCTTGTATAGGTATGATGCAGGGTGATTAATGGAAGGGTTAATATTATGAGAAACTAAAAACAGCAGTTTATTTGGTGCAGTGGGTAACATCTAATGCATGCTTTGGCCTTATTTATGCCAACCTCAAACTGAGACCAAGAAGCAGAGAGTTATTGTTTATTGGATATAATTTATGTGAACTTTATAGTTTCTTTAAAAAAAAATACCTGCCCACATTTTGGGGAGGATTAAGTAAAGGTTAACTAGAGTTTTGCAGTAGAACATGCCATAACTTCAAGGAGCAACTTGTGGGGCTGAAAAATTAGGCCTATGCTGAAGACTAGAGCTCCTTGAATAGACACTTTTGGCTGACTCCAAAACCTGCTGTTCCTAGGTTACTTATTTTATCATTGTGTGGGAATTATATCATTATAAATCATTCCAAGCAGTTGAGCTCTGAATATCTGGCTGGAGTGTGGTGTGGCCAAAAACAAAATTTATAGTACTCTTAAGACTTGCTAGCTGGCTGCCTTCCACTGCTTTTGGCTTTTACAGTGGAAAGCACAAACTATACATCTGTGGTTTGTATAGTATATGACTTGTTATTAGCTAAAATAATACTGTAAGCCATTATACACAAGTAAATATCATGGATTATAAACTGATCCACACAAGCTGTGGGGCTGTGTGGGCAGCCACACGCACCCCGAGAGTCCATGTTTGCTAGGTTAGCTAGTAAAGAAAATTGGCAAGCTAGCTATTTCCACTGATATGATTTTGCCTACAATAACATTGGCAAGCAAGACATATTGGTTATTCAGTTAGCTGCAACCTAGCAACACTGACTCCAGCTTTCCTCCTTCATAATAGGTGTTGAGCGGCTTACTGATAGGACACCTGAAAACTTTCGTTATTGAACTGGATCTCTTGAACATGTTTGTACTGCTGGTGCCTTTTGAAACATTTTTTATGGAACTAACATGACATGCTGTGTGGCTACTTTCATCCAAGAAGTTGAGGTCCATTCACTAGCAGGTATGTGAGTTTTTGCATTACACCTCTATCTGTGAATGCAGCTTGCTAGCCAAGCTTGGTAGCCTTGGAGGATAAGGTAGCACCTCCAAAAAAGACTAAATTGCTAATTTTGAGGCCTCTGAATGAAGAGTCCAGAAACCAGTGGGTGACATAACCTTTGCTAAATGTATCTTCTATATAATGCTTTTTGGCAATCTCAATGGTAAGAAAATTGGACTGGGTAGATTCTCGGTTGAAAAAATGAAGCCAATGAGTAAAAATGAGTGAGCTCATAAACTTGGCAGGAAAATGATTGCAGAGACTACATTCGTCTTTTATACTGTACGCGTACATTCATATGGAGCTGCTCCTTTGTAGAGGTCAAGCTGTTGGGTCACAATTTGGTGATCTAAAAATAGTGTTTGTGGGCTTTTGAAACAGCCCATTCATTTATAGCAATGTGGTGCTGTGCTATTATTACTGTGTTTACACTACTCTTGGAAGGGCAATGCAAACGTGTTATCGCTTGGCATTGTTTCACTTCACACATAATTCAGCTTTAGGTTACAACACATAACAACACGTAATGTAACACATATCTGAGGAAACAGATGCACTACCAGATTTTAATATTTATCATGTACAAACTTATATTGTGTAAATATGTGTTTCATTGACTAAATTTTAGCAAAAATTGAACACTTTGCATTTCTTTTATTATATATTTTTAATGCATTTATTTGTGTGACTACGACCCTTGGTATGTTAAAACTGTATCAGGATAATGCTGCTTTTGTTTCGTGTTAGTCAAGCTCACTGTATGTCAGAAGACAACATTTGGCACCTACACTTTCATTCATACACAGATGAGTTGCAAAGTGGCTTGCAGATGTGTAGCAAATACAAGCAGACTAAAGCACTGACATCACTGGGACTGTGGCTCAGTTCCACTTGACCCAAATGTGTGTTTAGTAAGAAAGAAAATGAAGTATTGAAAGGAAGAATGACTTTACTTATTTAAACAATATTGTTTTTAGCTTACACATTGGAATGCCATGACAGATTGATGACCTGTGTACCCTGCCTGTCGCTCTATACAAGCTGGGACAGGCTTTTCAAACAGCTACGGGCTGCATAGCTCACCAACTATGCATCTAACTATACAACTATGCATCAAATAAGCTAAGAGCACCCCTTAAATGTGCATTCATGCATTGGCAAAATCTATATTACTGCATGCTTGCACACACTTGTCTCCTACACACACAGGCAAATAAAATCTATGGTCCAAAGTCAAAAGGTCACAGAGGCCTTGATGTCAAAAGTCCTGAGTCTTTTCATCTGTCTGAAAGAGTGAGGTCTTTCCTGAATAATATTTAAATAAATTAGAATCCCTGATACATTGTATGGCCTTTTAGGTGAGCTGAATAACATTAAAAATCCTGCTATGCAAAGGCAACATCGATCAACAGAAGTGACATATCTATCCAACTATAATGGGGTTTGGTGTTGGGAATAGACTGAGAAGTGTAATAATTCATTGGCAAGGTGGTGTTTTGCTTCTTCACGGCAAAAGAAACCAAGCGTGAAACAAGATAACCTTATTAACACTTTGTGATATTAGCCAATGTTTTTGTGTCCTTCTTAAGTGTTGATTGTTATGTTGCTTTGACAATGAGATCATCCGCGCATAAAGCCTTCAAGACCTTCGGAGGTGAGCTTTTAAAAAAGCAGCAATTAGAGTGCAACAAAGTGTTGAAAGAATTCACATTTTTTAAAGAAAATTAGCAGGCAGCGATTTAAAGCTTACACTTGAGAATTGCAGTTAATCCACTATCTTTCTCATTAGTTCAACACTTTTTTAATGTACTTAACTTCTGACATTTGCAGCCCTATTAGGTTTCCACTTTATATGACTCTAGAGGTATTATATAAGGGTTAAAACTTTGCTGTAAGCATTATATAGAATCACCCAAACCTCCTGTTCATCCTCCTCTGCACCCCAGCCGCCCACAGACAGCTTTACCCTAGGGCTAACTAACAAACGGCCTGTTCGATGAACCAAAACGACTAAATGACTTGTTGTTGCTGCGCCGTGCATCAAAGGCAGGTACATTTATGGCAGCTTAGACGATGGGGTTGAGGAGATACGAAGACACGCTGCTTGTTAGTGTCAGCCTGGCTGGGTTAAAAAAAAAAAAGAAAAGAAAAAAAAGAAATACCAAGGTGAGAGGATCAAGCACCTGTCACAGGGTAATAAAAACAAACCGGAACCCAGCTTGTGCAAGAGGAAAGAGCGGGACGCCGGCACAACCTTAAGGTTTCAACACTGAGGTTATTTTTATTGTCACTGTTACTGATAGCAAGGTAAATGTCATGTTTTGGAAAAGAGCTGCCATTATCTCAGTCTTAAGGTTAACAACAACAATGTGGAGCTTAAAGAGGAGAGTGAGTTCAGCAGCAGTGTGATGGTGGTCCTAATGGTGATGATTATTTTAAAGACGGGCTATATGTGGATATTTGCCTGAAGATGCAATAGTAAAGCTAATTAGGCTGAGTAGTTTAGAGTCGCTGGAAAACAGTCGGTAGCAGGAGCCCAACAATTTCCCACCAGAGTGAAATCAACAGTAGCCTCATCAGGTCGACCGTATCGCCAGCTGCTCCAATCAATTCTTCCTAGTTAACACCCACTGCGCCACATAATGAAATAATTATAACTAGACGGGGAGAGTATCTTGTTGATTTGCAGAATTTTCAATCTCATTTTAAAAAGGGGATTAGCTTTGTCAGTCGCAACCGAAGCCTACACTAGCTCAATTACGCCAATGTACAACATAAAAAAAAAATTTAAAAAAAAAGATTTTAATTAATTCAGATTAGTTATAATCTTTGAGATTGCATTTGTTAATGGAGTTATGGCACAGTGTTAGAAATGCTCTCAGTGCGAGGGAGACTGCTGCTCTGCTGAAGGCCTGCCTTTGTAAAATCCACCCTCACTTGATCCAATCAATTCTGGATGCAATGCTGAAAAATATTGTCATCCATGCCAAGTGGGGGGGCTGAGTTTATTGAAATGCCTGATTTCATTCCTGAGATTTTTGGACCAATTTTATGTAAAAAGAAACAAAAATCATAGAGCATGACTAATCAGAATCATATTAACATTCCAAACATCAAGTTTGTAATCTTCAAATTATGGGGCTCAAGCATTTAAAAAAAAGATAAATAACTAGCTCAAGGGTAGCTTTTAACATCAGCCCTCTTTAGAGATTCCCGAGCTTTACTGTCAAGTACAAAGAGAACCTTTGAAGCTGTACAAGTGTTCTAAGCTTATATTTCTAGTGCTTTCTAAATGATCAAGTTCTCTCATAATCAAGGTAAGTTTTTATTTTCCTGTTTTCTGACAAAGTTATTCGTTTGCATGCATTCATTTACAATGGATAACGCATGAAAAACAAAATAGAAAACTAGCCTGGAGGCACTCATGCATATATAGTAAAATCACTGAGCACACTAATCAAAGCAAATCACTGTGCTCTCTCTATCCTCTAAATTAAGAGTAATTAGTTAAAATTGTTGCCTTGCTTTGAGAAGATAGAAAAACCAAAAGGCACCTTTGGCTGCTCCTTTATTTCCCAAGGGATCACCACAGTGGATGGATCCACATATTTGATTTGACAGATATTTTACACCAGATACCCTTCCTGATGCAAGCTTTATCAGAGCTTGGAACTGGCAGTAGGAGTGCACTAGCTTGTGAACCCCTGAGGCTGGTTTGTGCCTCTTCCAGGAATTGCATTGGGATCATCAGGCTGTAAGGTGAATGCGTTAACCACTACACCACAGAGCCATGGATAAACTGTTAACTGTATTTGCTTTCATTCCTGTACATTGTTAGCATCTGGGTCTGCCTTTCCCTCAGTGGATTCAAATTATCTTCACAGGAAACAATACAAGTGTGCAACCCAGCCAGATTTGATCTTTATCTCTGTTCTTTGTCGACTCTCTTTACACTGTGGTACGTCTGGGGTGAGTTACACCCAACTGTTGCTGCTTCACAATTAAAGTGTTTAACTGAAAACATAAAGTAGGTTTGCTTTTTTTATTCATTTTTTAAGTTGTAGAGAAGAGAAAATGCACTTTTTAAAGAAAGCACATCAAGTTAGTTTCCTTACTGCATGCAGTAAGGAAACTTACTTGAACAGCCACAGTGAGCTGATAGAGAAAGAGAGCAGGCTGTGCTGGACGTGGAGGCGGCGTGGCAGCTGCAAGAGACAAGGCAGGACCAGACGGCGGCGTGGTGGCTGCAGGTGGTAGCATGGCGCCTGTGGATGCAGATGGTGGCACTGATGGTTGGATGGGCTCCCCTGAGCCTCCAGCAGGAACTGAAGATAACTGGGTTGTCTCTCCAGAGCCCCCAACTGACACTGACGACGGCGTGGAAGCCGTGGATGGCTGGAGGGACTCCTCGGAACCTCCAGCGAAGACAGACGGCTGGACAGACTCCTCAGAGCCCCCAGCGGGAACAGACACAGGGCCAGTAGGTGTGGAGACCCCTGGCTTAGACGAAGCTGGCTGGAGCTGTGCAAGGCATTGGCTCTGCTCAGCTGGCTGAATGAGCTCACCAGAGCTTCCAGCATAGGATGGAGGTGGCCGGGTAGACTCGCCCGAGTTCTCAGTGGAGACAAGAAGCTGAGACAGCCTGGCGGAGCTCCCAGGTGACACAGACTGTACAGATTCTGTTAACCAGAGTTAGCTGAGATCAGCAACTCAACCTCTGGGGAAGCCTTGGGGGAAGTTACAGTCTCTGAAAAAGCCAGGTCTTGGAACACGGAAACAGTCTTTGTAGGGTTAGCTCTTTGCTCAGAATGAGCAGGTGAAAAACAATCCTTTATATTCACAGGCTGAGAATAAACAGTCCCGGTCCTTATTACTCCCAGCTCAGAAGGAGCAGAACCAAAAGAGTCTTTCATAGCCATGGGGCCGGAAGACGTGGCCTCCGAGAAAACAGTCTTTGAATGTGCAATTTCAGAATTTACAGATTCAGAGGTGCGAGACCCAGAGTTTACAGATACTGGATAGCCATATTCAGGGTTGACAAACTCTGGAAGAGCTAGACCAGCTGCCATACAAAGAAGTCCTTGAGTTGGTTTCTGGTGAGCAGGCTATGCTTATATTTTCAGAGCAGGAGTTAACCAGTCTGTGTAGACATAGCTCCGTGCACAAAAAGAGCAGGTGAAGTAGTCTTTAAAATCCAGAGAGCTGGAAATAGTAGGCTCAGGAAAAACAGTATTGGGCTCGGAACCCCCTGACTCATGAACATTCAAATCAGTATCTTTTTCAGAATAAACAGTCGCTCGGCGTGAAAGCTCAGAAATTAGAACGGTGTGGGGTTGAGCTTCCACAGAAACATTAACAGTATCTATGCACACAGTCTTATGAGACAGCTGCTTTGTGGAAAAAGTCTTTACACCCCCCAGGCTGGAGCAAACAGTCCCAGTAGCGACAACCAGCTCGGAAGGAGCAACACAAAAAGAGTCTTTTAGCTCCACAAAATTAGCACTGGTATTCCCAGCAGAAACAGTTTCACAATTAACAGTCTTTGTAATATTTATGTCTGGCTCGGTAGGGATGGGAGTGACACGGTTCTTGTTCTTTTCACGCTCAAAATGAGCACAGGAAAAATGATTTTCGTCCCTTCCCACACTAAAAACTGCCCCAGAACAAATAGTCACTGTTTCGGAAGAAGTATGAAAAGAGTCTTTTTCACTCACCACGGCCGGCGGAATCCGGTTCTGGAATCCGGCCGTGGAGAGGAGCGCCGGCGCCACATATGCCACTTCCTCCTGGAAATGGGAGTGGAGATTGTAGAGGAGACTGGTAATGGTGGAGAGGTGGAGGCTGGCTCCTCATCCTCCGACCACATCGCTGCCAGGAAAGAGGCTGGCGAACGATGGACGGAGCTGGATGTGGAAGGTGAGTTATTCCGCGGCCATGACGTGGAAACACCTTCCCGCTGCTGCGTTGCAGAGAGCCTCGTGCATTGCTTCTGCTGCTGCTTCACGGCGAGCTCTGTCTGCTGCTGCTGCGGCGGCGGGAAACTCGGAGCGGACGAGCTCCGCTAGCTCCCGAACTTGTATTGCCTCCCTGGATTGATGCAGCTCATTAATTAGGCCCATTACTCCCGAAAGCTGGTGAAAATGTGGATTCCCCTCTAGAATAGCCTCAGTAGCATTTATCCCTAGAGCCATTGCCTTAGTACCCAAGGTGTGGGAAATTCGCCTCACCAGGTGTTGGATGCAGGCCAGGTCGCTCTCCCAGGCTGAGCCCGCTTGGTCCATGGTCGCGTCGTTCTGTCATGACGAGTGCTGTGCCGCAGGCAAGAAGGAGGACTCAAGTGCAGGACTCACAGATGGAAGGTTAACTTAAGGTAGTGATGTGTCCTGTGTGTCGAAGCTTCGAAGCGTGTGTCGGGTAATCTCGGGGGAGTTTTTGCGAGGCGCGTATCGAGGCTTGCTTTGATTACGTATGGAGTGACGTTCGAGGCCTCACCGGCAGTCCGTACCACGTGACTGATTCAGGAACCGGTTCGCCGGTTTACACCAGATTCGAAATAAAATGGGCAGCAAAACACAGCTGATTCCCCCATCACATTGTGTTGTGGAATTGGAATACGTACGTGTTACATAGTTACTTGAGCATTTCTTCTTCGATGGCACCAGCAAGGAAAAGAAGATTTTCCCCTGTCTGGCAACATTTTGATCTCACCTCTCCTAATAAGGTATACACACAGTAATAACTTCTCCCTAGTGTCATAAGCACTGTTGTAAAGTCACAGGCACATTCACATCACAACTCCCTCCCTATTTGTTTCCTGTGTTAAGCTGCCAATGTATTATACACAAACATTAATATAATATTAAATATAACTAATATTTAGAGTTTAGTTATTGGTGCCATGAACAAAAGTAATTTCTTTATTTATTCAACTTGAAGCACCACACACTAGTTTGTGTCATTATCCAGATGTACATAAGCATGATTACACAGTTACACAATCATCCCAAAAACTCTGTCCTGATAGTTTCCACTTTCTCTTTTGTATCAGACATACTGAGACAATATTCGGGATAAATAACCATAAAAACAATTTATTTATTCAGTTTGGAGGTTTACACATCACATCATTATAATCATGGAGCCTGTTTCACTTGAATCGTCCACTTGATGGCGCAGTAGAGCAAATGAATCATCACAATGCTTCGAACCATGAGTCGACTAGTTGGATGGAAAGCTTCAGTTCATCACGAGGCTTCATCTCACCATCACTACT
>VVHJ01046825.1:0-14020 GCA_015107715.1 Tylochromis polylepis
AAAGGTTTAACTACAGCCAGCTTGAAGGCCTGTGGTACATAGCCGATTATTAGAGATAGGTTGATCATATTTAAGATTGAAGCATTAATTAGTGGCAGGACTTCTTTGAGCAGTTTTGTAGGAATGGGGTCTAAAAGACATGTTGATGGTTTGGAGGAAGTAATTATTGAAGTTAACTCAGAAAGGTCAATCGGAGAAAAGGAGTCTAAATGAATATCAATGATACTAAAAGTAGCTGTAGATAATATTACATCTATGGGATGATTATTGGTCATTTTCTCTCTGATGATAAAAATTTTATTTGTAAAGAAGTTCATGAAGTCATTACTAGTTAACGTTAAAGGGATGGTTGGCTCAATAGAGCTCTGACTTTTTGTCAGCCTGGCTACAGTGCTGAAGAGAAACCTAGGGTTGCTTTCTTTGCAGAGGTGAGAAAATAACTACCTGTGTGACAAAGGATATGGACAGCCTAGGTTAGCATCAAGAATAAAAGCAGGCAGAAACAGCGAGCCTATTTCTTTTTTTAATTCAGCTTGAGCGATCTGTGCATGAAGAGAAATCTAAAAATGTCTAAAGGAACAATATGGTGCTAGCTGATTTCTGCATCCGCTTCTCTCACTTGTACTTAATCCATCTTTAAAACTTTATTAAGTAAAACTGATTTGGTCAATTAACATAAGCACCACAAACGCACAGTATAAATCAGAGCTGGGTTGAGAGCAGAGCTAGTTCCTGGCTCAAAAGGACACTTCATATTCATATCTGAGATATTCTTTTATTCAGGGCAGGTTGCGAAACTTGTTTTATTTATTATACTCAAGGTTGTAATAAAATGTTCCCATTTAGACCAATCGCACCTTCAAACAATCACCTGAAAACTGTTTCTTTTCTTTCAGTTTCCCTATAAATAGTCTGTTAATGTGCCTTTAAATCAACCTGAAGATAAGTGTTGGGTAAACACAGTTCATTATTCTAACTCATTAACGTTCCGAGCCGTTATTTTCCAAGTCGCTCATGAATTCAAACCAGTAATCATCCCGTCACAAACCTGCAGCTTTAACCTTTCAGCGACTCTCTCCCGTTGCAGGAAAACACCAAAGCTGATACAACCGTGTATAAATGTGTGTAGGCGCGTAATAAGTATGCAGTATCTATCTGTTTTTGTTTACTCCTGGTAAGATTAATTCCTCATGGAGACAAAGAACAATCTATTCAAAAGATAATAGTTCTCCCTACACTCGCTCTGAGCCACAGCTTTGGCTCACCATCCTGCAGCGTTACAGTAGCATCACCCCCATCAATGTGAAAAAATTAAAGCTTTGCATTGTGGTTTTCCAGGTCTAACCTATGAATAATGAAGCTGATGAGCCTCTAAAAGACTACAAACAAAGGATTGTGACCTAAAAAGCCCTCATTAATTTCATAGCTCTGTCCAAAAAAAACCCCCCACATGTTTATTCTGCCTGAATGCAACTGTAATTTCCAGTGTTTAGAGTTTGTGTTTGAGTACAGCTTAATAATGATGTATTTGTTTTCGTAACAGCCTCCTCTGCAGAGAGACTTCATGCCACTTAGCTTCTTTTTTTCTTATGAGAAGAGAGAGAGAAGCCCTGTGGAGTCTTCGTCTCTCCCACACAGTAGGAATTCTTTGCCTGATTTTGCAGTTTTCCATCTTGTTTATATGCAAACAAGCTCAAAGTAAAATCTAGACTTGTGATAGAAGTACCTTGTAGGATTTCCCCTTGTGCACACAGGAAGGTTTCGCAGAGGAACACTCGGGGCAGCATTTCCCTGGCAGGTTAACGAGCTCAGATCCCTGAAAAACAAAGAAAATCTACATTTTTATAAAATTCTCCTCATGGACTTACACAGTGCAGCTAGAGGAAAACAGTACAGCACAAGAGAAAGCTATTTTGGAAATGATGAAGGAGAATAAAGGAGTAATGTGGAAAAGAAACAGAAAAAGAAGGAAACAGGAGAAGAAAGACGAAGGAAGGGGGAAGGGAGGATGGCTGGAAAGGAGGAAGAGAGCAGTGGGTACAAGTAATGTAAATGAATAAAAAAGACTGGAAGAAGAGGTAGACAGAGGAAGGGAACAGAAAAGAGAAAGGAAAGGAGAGCTGTCAATCCACAGATAGAAAAACAAGCTGAGACAAGTCGATCAAAACTCCTGAGTCATCTTAACGCGATGGTAGTTCAGCTATATTTTGATTGTTGGTAGCTACTTATTAATAATTTAGCTTTTTCCCTCAAAAAAAATTCACAAACACTAGGAACTATTTTCTCTGCACAAAACTCCACCAACCAAATTTCCTCTGCTCACCGAGCACAAGAAATTTGAAATCCACTCATGTTTGTGACAGCACGACCAAATGTAAGCATTGATCCATCCTCTTGAGCTGTTAGGTTAGATGTTGGGTACTGTACCTACTTGCTTCCTTTAATTGGTGGATGTCGCTCTAAAATAAGCCAAACTAAGAGCGACAGTTACGCAGCTTCTCCTAGATGGCTCTGCAGAGAAGGCGGGCGAATTGTTGAATGCATCGCGTCGCGAGAGTAGTGGAAATCATTAAATATTTGACAGTTTTGCAGCCTGCAGACAAAGAAGACTGCCCACGATCTGATGCATCATATTAAAGTAAGGCGGGTACGTTATTTTTACTGACTGCGCACAAATTACTGTCTTTTATGCATTTACTGGTGCAGACAGACTGAATGTGGAAAAACTGAGATATTGTTGAAACTGCACTTATTTTCCTGAAGATATCTCAGCTCCAGACAGCTGCATGCTTCCTTCTGCTCAGTGATCAGTGAGAAGTTCGTTGGGTGCAGTTTTCTAGGGAAAAAGCAAGTTCTACATTAACCTCCTCCCAGCAACACTCATTACCTACTACGATTACCTGGGTCATGAGCTTCCATTCTGGAAGGAGGTGCTGCTCCTGTGGTAATTTTTGGCACTTTGAGCACTACACACCATTTAGTTTCATTATATTCAAGACATGGAAGTCATCTCTATAGCCGATATCATCAAAACCTGGCATCTACAGGCGGAAACTGCCTCTGTAACTTACCAATTTCCACCACGTGTTATTGATTTTAATGGCTTTAATACAACCATACACATTTCAACGTTAAGAGAAGATGAAACTTGAAAATAAAAGACGCGTGTCACAATGGTCGTATCCCAATACTGCAATTTTCTAAGACTACAAGTCCTTTCAGTACCATTACAGTAGGTACATTATTAGTGCAGGAATCATAAACTGCCTGTATAACTGTACCCCAGTGCCTTTCTCCGCCTCCTGACCCCACACATCATTAAACCCATAACCTTGTCTTAATTGTTTTGCGTGCACACGCACACATACACACAAACACACAGTGGAAATTGGCTCTGTCTTCTTTGCACGGTGACCTTGTTCAGTTCAAGGTTGGAAAAATGCCAGTTATGCTACTTAGAGCTAACGACACTTAGCAGCTGTAATTATCACCATACAGCATGATTAATGGGGGCTTATTTGGTCGTGGTCAGGGATATTAAAGCAATATTATTAAATCTGCTTGATGTAAAACTGGATGAGGTGTTGAGTCATCGTGGTGTGGAGCCTGAAGTGGGGGGACTGAAGCAACTATGGGAACGCCGGCTAATAACTTTAACAAATCCTTTTTGTTCAAACACACTTGCCTACATTCCTAAGTGGGCCAAGTCTGACCTTTTATGACTTCACATGAAGGCTATTATTGCTTCTGCTGTTGCACTGTGACTTTCAAAGATCCTTTTGGTACCACTTTACATGTCATTTTGGACCAAACTCATGATAAAAACACACATCAAAAGGAAAAATATGTATTTATTAATATTTATATTTCAACACACTGGCGTCAGTTCAATAATGTAAAAATGTCATTTTTCGACTGAGTTTAAGGACACGGTCCAAGCTGTTCATCCAAAAGGACGTCCTGCTGCAGTTTACTCGGTTTGCATTAACGGACACATTTTGAATCACTGAGGAAAATCACTACAACTTAATCTTATATAACTCCTAAACTATTTTTAATTAAATTTACCATCTTTGTATTCCCATAGACTAACAAGCACGATGGCTAGTAGGATCTTCTCTTTCATCGTCATGTTCAGGGTTTCCATCACTGCACTGTAAACTTGTCTGAGTCCATTCATGTGGTAGAAACTACCAGGGTTGTACAGAAATACACTTCTTTGTGTGGTCTGGATATACAATGTAACAGGGCTATATTTATATGATTGGTGTGTATTTTTAACATGACTGTCAGTTCACAACAGGTCAGCAATCTAACGCGTGTTTTCTACTACATGAGCTGCAACTGTTAAGCTACCTATGCCAAATACTCGACCTACAGTCAGCTCCATAAGTGTTTAGACAGTGACACAGTTGTTGTAATTGTGCCTCTGTACGCCACTGCAGTGGATTTTAGATCGAACGTACAAGCTGAAGTGAGATGAAATCCCCTGGATTAACGCTGACAGTTCTTAACGTGTGCTTTTGATGGAGCTGTAACTAAAACATTTGAACAGATTTTAAGACATTTCACACGTTTTAAACGGTCTGGCATTTATGTAGCACTTTCTCAGTTTACTTCACTACACGCCACGCCGACACAGCACTTTTTAATTCACGCATTTAGTGCTTTATGTATAACACATGCTGTCGCACGCCCACGGGCGCATCGGGAGGTAATCTGGTGTTCAGTATACTGCTCAAGAATATTTCAACATATGGTGTGAAGAGCTAGATATTGAAACAAAGCCACAAACACTCAAAACTTGTATTGGTAAAAGTGCGTTTTAGAGATTTTAATACTTTTTAAGAACCTGTAGATACTCCATATTTAACACTGACACAGTATTACTGTCTTAAAAGATGTTATGCGTTTAGCAGAGGGGTTCAGCTTGGCGCAGGTTTAGTGTAGCTGAGTGCAAGTCATATTTTTTGTCTAGTGACAGGCTGTAGGGCCAAGTTTCTTTCACAGACCATTAGTTTCATCGTGTCTTTCAATTTACATCACCTGTGATGGAAGCGGCCAACCTCATAACCTCAAATGATCGCCCTTCCTCCCATCCCACCAAACGTGTACGTTCAAACTGGTAAATTTCACTGTGGCAAATACAGGAAACTGAACAAAGTAACTGTGACATCTTCCATTAACTTTTAAGTAGCCCATTTAAAAGCTAGGAAATGGGATTTCGGGGTGCTGACATGTTGCATCTATAGGCCAAGAGTTTGACAGCAAGGGTAAGCCTTGAGGAAAGGTTAAGCAGGTGGGGTCTGCAGGAAAAGCAAGTTCACATAGTTTTATATGATCATGAAGGAATCCTGAGACCAGTAATGATGCTGCACACTCAAAACTGAGATCATAAAAATACATGAACAAGATTATACAAACATCAAACACAGGTATCACCCATTAGCAGGAACATTAGGCAAGGCAAGTTTATTTATATAGCATTAGGGGATTAGGGGAAAAGCAATCCAGCCTAGGTTACATACATTAGTATGATCATTTCAAGTCTCAATTTAAACTGAATATGGATTTTAAGCTTGTTTAGCATTCATCTTGTTGAAGGGGAAAAGACACAACTGTCTGACTCCACATGGTTCTAAACGTTTTATACATGCAGAGCTGTTGGAAACAACAGCTGTGAGAAAAGAGCTCATTTTTGAACCAACACACTGGTGACCAAATCCGAATGACAAAAGCATATTTAAAATACAACACATTAGGCTAATGACGCTTCGTCTTCAATCACAACGGCATTCAAGATTTTAGAAATCTTCCCTTTACAAACTGTAAATAACACTAATTTCTCATCTCTAAATTTGAACCTTTTATGTTCGCAGATGTTTTTGTAATTCGTTCAGTTACTTTAGCGGTCCGGCTGAGATCAAATTGGGCAGCATATGCGACCGCTGCTCTAAACTGTTCAAAGTACTGACGTTTATAAAAACAGCTTAATAGTTTACTGGTTTCACCCGGCACCAGTCTAACCATGCGCTTCGGGTAAAACTGGCACAGTGTTAAACAAATCCAAGAGGACGTGTCAGTGAGGGCACGTCGCTATTAAGACTGAACGGGCCACAAAGCCCGAGTCAACGTGTGGTGCAAGGAGAAGGAAAATTGTAACAAAGCTCAAGAAAGAAATAAAACTGAATTCAGGGAACATGAGCGAAGACATGCTGTTAACCTTCATAGTAATAAACTAACAATAACAGCATGACATTAACCAAACAGTCGTCGGTATCATGTCAGTATAACAGCAGAGATTACAGAGTATTACAGATTAAAATCTAGCTGCCAGTGCGTTACTGTAATTTAACAGTGAATTTTCTTACGGTGTAGCCGATCATGTCAAAAACTAACATACTGTGAAGTGTTTTTTTCCTTAATTTAATTCAACAAGTTTCATAGATCTTACATACATATATTATATTACATGCTAAGTGATTTATTTTAAGGCTTTTTGTCATTTCAGTTTTGAGGATTATGGCGTCGAGGTCATCTCCAGACTCTAGGAACCTGATTTACATAAGAAATGCAAAATTTAGTTTAATCTGAAAAGAGGACTTTGGCTCTCCAAGCAGCAGCCCAGTTCTCTTTTTGCTTAGCCCGTTGTCTCAGCTCAGTGCAGATTAGGAATGCGATAGTAGGATGGAGGGTAGGAGGATGATCATCACCTAGACAACTATGATGTCGGCAGTCTGCCGCATGATTTTGGTTGTGTGTACTAAACTAGTTAAAAAAGAGATGCGTGCCATTTATACTATCTGAATAAAAATGTACTCAAACTCAAAATGAAATGCTCAAATAATTTGAGATACTCTGTTTCTGATTTTATAAGCTATAAGATATATCACAATTAAAACCAAAAGACGCTTGAAATGTAATGTAATATGTGTGTGTGTATATATATATATATATATATATATATATATATATATATGAGAAAGTTTACCCTTTTGAATTAAATAAAATAAATAAAAATAAAACTTTTTGAAAATACTGTAGTTTTCTGAGATGCACTGGGATGCCTCAAGCGCCCCTATAGCAGTCCCGCTTACTTGGACATTAATTTAAAAAAATAAGAGATGAGCGAAGCTGTGGCCTGAGGAAATGCTTGTGAATTTTAACCTTCCATCCACAAATTTTAAAAAGGTCAGTTTTGCCTCTGAGCTTTCGATGAACATTTTTTTCCCTTTCAGGCTCACCTGCGGGCATTCGACACGTCCACACTCGGCTCTCTGACACAGGACCTGACCCCGGCTGCAGGTACAGAACTCGCAGCCGGTGCTGTTCCACATGTCTCCATGGTAACGCACTGCACCCTGGTACTGGCAGCTTCCCTTAGCAGCAGCGCATTCATCACAGCACTGCCCGGCACGCTTCACTTTGGTCTGACCCTGTTTGGAGGCAGGATAATGTTATTTGGGTTTTATGTTCAGATGATGAAGGAATGCAAACTGAGCAGAGGGAGAAGACAACGGAAATCCAAGGAGCTTATAAAAATGCTGTTTTTGTGCATCTCTGTTTCAGCAGAGAGAGATAAGAGGAGCGAGGGGGGAGAGAGTATGTGTTTTGCATTATTAAGGGAAAAGACACCAAGCAGAGTGGGCCATCAGACCGTTCTTCCAACTTTATTTGAAAGCGCACAGAGGTGTGCTTTTCCTGACACTGCAGATGTCAAGCCTACTCAGCATCTCAGCTCTGACAGCTACTGTAGTTTATTTTGACCGAATCTCACGCACATCAAGCAAAAACATTCACCGCATGACTTCGGACTGTCAGGGAAAGTGCATCCAAACTGTTCTCGAGTCACATTAAGAAATTACTCTTTTAAAAAAATAATTACGCATTTGCGAACCTAATGATGTGCAATTTTATCAACACGTGATTTACAGAAATTCAGTTTCCCTGACCGACATAGGTCCGCAGGTGACCTGAGGCCTTTCCCACCCCAAACAGGACAAAAGGCACAGTACACCTTGGATACGTCACCAATCCATTGCACGGCCAACACACAGAAACAGCCACTCGCATTCACACCTACACCCTATTTAGAATCACCAATTAACCTAATAGGCAGGTCCCTGTATTGTGGGAGGAAGCCAGAAGACCTGGACCAATCCCATCCAATGATCCTTTGTTAGCAAGGTGATACTCCCAACCACAGCACCACCGTGCAGCCCTCACTTAAACCTCTGCGGCCAAAATAAGGGGTGATTGTGTCTTTCCTTTTTAGAATAACATCTGCAGGTTTACACTGGCTTCCATTTCAGTGTAGAATAAATGTTTAAATGCTGCTGCTAGTTTATAAATTGCTCAAAGCAAAGATATATTTTCCATGTTCCTAAAGAATTTAAACTCATTTTGGCTTTAGAGCGTTAGTCGGACTTTTAAAAAAAAAAGAAAAAAGAAAACCATACATGTGTGTGTGCGCGCGTGTGTGTGTGTGTGTGTGTGTATCTCTTGAATGTTTTGTTGTGGGTGTGTGTTTTTGGTCTTGTGGGTTTTGTATTTTCTTCTTTGAGAGCATCAGCGTGACATCTCCTTTTTTTTTCCATTTGATAAATTTTCCCATGTTGCACTGGTGAAAAATACTCCCTGGATTTATTTCTAAGTTGTGTCAAGCATTACCAAAAATTTTCAAGTGAATGTGTTCCTCAGCTTTCTGGGTAATCTGGCTATTAAACAGATAATCTGAAGACCTGGTTATGAAAAGGTTAGTTTAACGTCTCAGGTAGGGTTGGGTAAAGTGTCCAAGAAATAAATCTGAGCTAATCTGAGGCCGTCTGACGTAAAATCCACGATGTGTTTGTGCTGAGACTCTAATGGGTTCAGAGATAGTTAGCAATGCACGATACTGTCAGAGTGTGGCGACTTCTGCATAAAACCAAATGTCAGTGATTGTGCGCGTGCATGAGACAACTCACCTTGTCACAGGTTACGTGTGGGCAGGTTTGAGTGTGGCATTTAGATTGACCCCTGTCACACACGCATGCGGTGCAGGTGTTCTTCTGCCACTGCTCGCCGTGCTGCCGAGAGACACACAAATACACATTTAGACCATCTCCAAACCCACGCACACACTTTCAGTCTTACACACGGTGAATCACAAGCTGTTTGCAGGAAACTCACAGCTCATTTGAAACCAGTGAGCGCCTTCTTGCCTTTGAGAACAACAGTGGGATGTCTCTGCAGTGTGAAAAGCATACAAACACGGAGCCAGCTACTAGATTTCGACATGAGTCTCTTTAATTTGAAGACTATTCAGCACTGAGCTTAAACACTGAATGTACAACTTGCACAGGAAGTGTTGAAACAGCTAGTTAATGAAATATTTGAAATATGTGTAAAGCATATTATTGAAAGTAAACTGGACTTTTATTGTGTAGGTCAACTTTGTGCTGAGAAAGAAATATTGGTTGCTATGTGGTACAATTATCCAAAAAGCCAGTGCTGCATTATTTGTGAATTTTTATTTATGAGCCTGTTACTTCAGTGTGAATTGAAAGTGAGAAAGTACAGGCTCGCTCACTGTTTTCGCTCGTTGAGAAATACAGCTGCTGTATCTTTAGCTAGCAAAACACTGTGTGAGAGACTGCACGGAAACAGTTTGCGATTGCTGATGTTTGTTGAGCTGATAGAAACTTGCAATTACCCGCAAACTAAAAAACAACAACAACAAAAATCGAGCAAGCGAGTATAAAGGTTAGTCCCTTTGTAGCACTAGCTTGATGCTAGTACCGCGAACACAACGTATGAGCTGCACAAAAATGCTTAAAATGGGCTTGACGTTTGAAGTGTGCACAGTGCACCTGCTTTGAAAATGTAAGGAATAGAAATTACAGACATTTGTGTAAAATGTTGGGAGTAAAAGTAAAAAGTTGCCCAGTGCAGAAACAAGTGGGTGACATCACAGTGGCTACGTCAGCATTCAGGTGCTGGCGGAGGTTGCCTCCATCACTGCCAGTGTCTTAGAGGAGGGTGTGCTTGAGCTGCAACACTTAGGTGGGTAGCACATGAATGCTAAAGTTTCCCACCAGAGCACTGCAATGATATCACTTTAACTTTTTACAGGGGTAAATAACGCAATAATTTAAAATGATAGTTCTTTGGTCTGCCTTGGTCTGTCTTAACAGGTTTTTAAAACAGTGGGCAGCATGTTTAACTGCACTTTTTCTACAATATTGTTAATCAGTTCAATGTCAATCAAAACAGCAAACACACAAAACAACATACACAGAAAAGGACAAACAACTCTTATTATGTCATTTGGTTGTTATTATGTTATTTGGTAAGCTATATCCTTCACAAACTCATTTTTAAGCAAAAAAGAGGCTTAACCTGGATGTGTGGATCATTCAGTGATAGGTGATGGGTGTCAGACGCATCCATTTAATTTGTCCCTATTGATTAATATTGATTATAGCCCAGAGGATGCAAATTATTTCATTATTTAAGGCATCAAACCCCCGTGAGGCACTTTGTAGAGCTCTTTGAACATAACTTGTGTGAAACTCTCTTTGGTATGCGTGCGTATTACAAAGCGACTATTTTATAATGATCTATATCACAGAGGTCCAAACTACTTCACTCTCTTCTGAACAAACAGGCTGATTAAAAGAGGGCACAATAAATAGCTTTTAGCATGCATAACGTTAATAAAGTCTTAAATATCAGAAACATGTACTGTATACATGCTTACAGACACACTTATTTACATTTCACATAACTTCACCCACATTCACATTTGGAGGATTTCTGCACCAACGATGGAGACTTTTAACAGTCACCACTGATTCCATGATCGTGGCTTTAAAATGTTAAAATTTTCTGAGGGTAAAAGCACAAACGATGCCCATTATAATCCATTATAATGTGTCGTTTGATGTTTTTGCCTTTGTGAAACTGGAGCTTGTACTACAAAGCAGGTTAAACCTACTCAGGACATCTTTAGTGAGTTTAAGTGATCTAATAAAGTTGGTTATGACCTTGACAAGCCAACCCAGGATTTCCCAATGTAGCTACGAGTTCACATGAGAGGATGGTCAACCGCAACATGGATAGAAATGGTAGCTGAAGGAGGCCATAATTCACAAAGAGCATCAAACTATAATATTAAGAACAGTACGAGGAGCATAAAACAGGCTGAAAGAAGGACAGCTGAGTGTGTGTGTGTGTGTGTGTGTGTGTGTGTGTGTGTGAGAGAGAGAGAGAGAGAGAGAGAGAGAGGGGACAGGGAAGAAGGAGGTGCTTACGTGCTAACATGTGCAATGTGCATTGACCCCACTTGGCCCCCATATGTTGCTGAAACAAGAAGGATGGCGGGCTACAAAGCGACCCCACTTGTTTTCACCTGTGTTCCTGCCCTGTACACTTCCTCTTACCACAACCTCCATCATGATGGTGGGAAGACCCATCTGTTGGGCTATTTAAAGGTTAGTAACTTACTATGTTTTGTATTCAGTACATTGTGAAAGTTGAATTTCTTGCAACGGGTTAATGCATATCTGTAAGGCAGAAATCTTTCAACACCCAAATACAGCATTAACATAATATCCTTTGAAATAACCTTAAATGTCCTCTGGTGTGACCTTTAAGCTGGAGCAATTTCTCTTGTCATTTTCACTTTTCACTGAATCAGCGAGGCTGTAATTCTCATTATTAGATATTTCAGGTTTCTGTCATAAAAGAAATCATCTGAACAGAGGGTAAATTGTTTAATTTTGTGTGGAGGTGTGTGGAGATGGACTCCAGCCTTAATCTTTCATCACTGGCCTGGTTCACTGATGAAACAGTTTTTGAGTAATTGCAGGCAGCTTTTGTGCAAGAAATATGCAGATATTTTACTGCACGTATGAGTGGCCATCCACCATTCCAGCCTAATGGTACTCATGCATTTTAAGAAAAAAGAGAAAATTAATGAGGAAGAGAAAGGTATGATGTCAAGCCAGGGTCTGGCTGTAACACCCACGGAGAGGTTTGTGCATTCACATGCCAAGCCAGTAGGAAACCTTTGAATAGCCTAATGGTGTCATGCAGCATAGACCTTTGTTGACCTGGCTGGTATGCCACTGTAAAGTACAATGCTATTCTCTTAAAAAAAATTGTCATTCATGATATGAATGATTAAATGAGTAATAATAAGAGGATGAAATATCTCCAGAAGATGCGATGTCTTCAAATGAATAAATATCTTCAAATGAATAACATACCATAAAAGCCGCACAACCATTTAGCAATTTTTATCTTGTACATCATTAAACAGGAAATAACAATTCCAAATCTACTAAACAGTTTTGGTGAACCATTTAAACAACCACACATGACACTTGCTTGCCTGTCAGGGGCACAGATTCAAAGGATTATTCTACTGCTGCATGATTTATCAACCAGGGAACTGTGCCCTTTTAACAGTCTTGTTCTTCCTTTATAATGTATGCTCTTCACCTCAAAAGATGGACGCACTGTGGACCTACAGAAACTCATAGGAGCAGGCAGAAACTCTTTCCGAGATGAATCTGGTGTGCACAATTCCCATTAATACTCAATCATTCCTCAACTGTGGCTTACATTATCGGTCACACCTTCACATCACAAAACCCCATGGTTCCAAACTTAAATGGCTTAAAACTGAAACGAGACTCAATCGGATTGCAGGGCTTGTTCTGTGAGGTACTGAGCCTATTGTGCTTGTGTGCTGTGTATATACTGCAGGGCAGTCCGTCTGCTCGCTGCCTGGTGTGGAGAAGGGGCTTGCTGTGTCAAGCCAACCATGACCAGCTGGGCTCTCCTGCCCACAAGGAGCCCAGGCGAAGGGGGTTTGGGCCCGTCTGCATCTGCAGGTTGTTAACCTCACATCTTATTGCACTGACACATCAATTATTGTTATTAAGGGCCAGAGTAATTTATTTATATACTGATTTCCCACAGGACTAAGGCAGGACTAATTGAGCCAGGTGTGTATATTTGTGTGTTCATGCATGCGTGCGTGTGTGTGTGTTTCCATGATGGATGGGCAGGGGAAATTACAGTGCATGGTGAGAATCTGCTGCACAGGTTAATATATGGTGGGACATCCCATAGCATGGAGAGATTATTAGAGGAAGATATTAGAAGTTTTTGAAAATCAGCACTCCGTGACAACAAAAGTTTGTGTTCTTCATAATAAAGAAGCCTAAATACCCTCCACATCTTCTGGCTGCGTAAGTTATCTGAGCACTAAGCAGTTTTAAGTGGAGGAATTTCAGAGGAGATGAATGAAGTGTGTTTGTCTCTTTTGTAGAGCTGGAAGGAGGATGTTTTATAGCAGTAATAAAACTGGGACTTAGAGCTTGACTACCCAGCAAGGCAAACTGGAAACCCTAAGCCTTCCCAACTGTCCATCCTTCAACATGTAGCCCTCTGTCTCTCTCGACCTTGGTTTTGAAGCGAGAAACAAAAAAAAAAGGCTATCTCCTGAGTCTCTCTGCATTGCTACTACCCTTACTCACGTTAACTTCACAACCCCCACCCGCACTGATGATGCGTCGTGCGCGCGGGGGTACCGGGCCGTTCATGTCACGTAACGGAATGTTAACAGAAGACCGCGGATGCGAGTCTATTCTTTCCTTAGTAAACATCTTAATATGCATCACTCGTGCTTATACACTCAACCACGAGGTTGGCTTAGAGATGAACCTGGCGCTGCGCTCACGTGTACGCGCATAATGGTGTGCGCCCGCACAAAAACACACACAGCATTTCTCCACATCTCCGTGTGTAAGCAAATAGAAGGCTGGAGCGTAGTACACGGCAGACACGCGTGATTCACAAGCAGGTAGACCCCCACCACCACCACCTCCTCATCATCATTAGTATTCACCTCCACAACCGCTTTTCAGAAAATGAAAGATGCATGCGTAGAGGCGCAGCAGCCCAGAACCGTCAGCACATCACTAAAGTAGCTCATAAGGAACTTACCTTTAGACAGCAAAACCAGAAT